>JAPYZA010011657.1:0-19042 GCA_030522685.1 Eupelmus azureus | reverse complement strand
TCCCATCGGCTATAGCACATATTAATTTTCATATGATGACGAATTCGCCTTATCGCTTAGTCAATGACGATAAAAATCATAATATAATAATTTTTAATATATGCATGCGTACACGCATGCACGCACACATACATAAACTCATATATAAATACACGTACACCGAGAGCCACACACATATCGACGATTGCTGGGAGATGGATTTGTGCGATATGCAATCTTTTAAGGAGTATAATGATGGATTTTGCTATTTGCTCGTATAGTTATTGAGATACTGAGCAAGTATGCATGGGTCGAAGTTTTACAAGATAAAGGTGCGCGTACCATTACAGATGCTTTCGACAAAATTTTAAAAAGATCTAATGGACGTATTCCATTGTGTGTTCAGTCGGACAAAGGTAAAGAGTTTGTTGGTTCCGTCTTTCAAGATTGCCTAAAAAAACATAACATAAGATTTCGAACAGCACGTAATCCTGACATAAAGGCAGCAGTCGTATAACGTTTAAATCGGACACTTAAAGAACGTATGTTTAGGTATTTTACACATAAAAATACACATCGATACATTGATGATATACAGAATATTGTAAAAGCATACAATCACACGTTGCATACTGGGATTAAAATGATTCCTGCCAAAGTGAATATTTACAATGCTTCTACAGCTAGAATGAATCTAGAAAAGAGGTCTCTCAGTCAGAGAAAACTGTCTCGAGCAGCTATATTAAATACGTTAAATACGTTAAAGACAAATCTGGCAGAGTTTAGTCCCATAAATCGATTGGTGACTTTCTCATTACTTCAACATCATCTTTTTAAAGTTTTAAGCAAGTTTCCTTAACTTTATTTTATTATAATTTAACTTTTGATTTTAGAGTAAGTTCTTCATGTCGTAAAATTGAAAAGAAAAACTTAATTTTTCACGAAATCTAAATATTTATCAGTATTCATAATTTGTGAAACTACCAAACTATTATCTTTTTTCATTCACATTTTAAATTTTATTTCATAATAGTCGATGAGTTCAAGTATACAATGTAACCCATTGGTTAGAACTACACTTTATAATAACATTACCTTTACAGCTGTCCGCCACATTGCGAAAGATGTAGGCCCGATATAGGCATGTGGCGCACGCTTTATTGCTGCACAAACATGTTTTATTTTCTCAAAAATATTAGAAAATTCTTTTCTGAAAATAACTATTTTCACGCTTAAAAAATCTGATCATTCGATCTAGACTATTGAAAAAAAATTATTTTTAACCTTTAAGAACATTGTACATAGTTGATGGGTGATACAAGACATGAATTTGGGCACTTTCAAAGGAGGTTTCGAAACCTCAAAACCCGGCCCTTTAAAGGTTAATAGTCTAGATTATTACTTTTATCAAAAATAAATGTCCATGAAAAAGCTGACAAAAAAATACGTCCAAAACGTAGCAAAGTTTTTTGACATCAGGCATATTAACTTGATTTAAAAAAATTTTTTTAAATTTTGTTTGAAAAATCACGTTTTGTTACAAAATATCTTATAAGTATTTGATAAATCGATGTTTTATTCAATTTTCGAATGTGATTTTTCGTTTCATAATGTCACGTGATTTTCACATGATTTGTCACATGATTTGTCGTGTAATTATTTTTACTAGAGAAGCATAAGAACTCAAGGTAAATTGAAAGCTTAAACTTATATAAATAGGTGAGCAAATATTCGCAATCCTTGTGATTTTGTGGTAAGCGATATAAGCATCTGGCAAAGACTTTCGGAATAAAAAATTAAGTAGGGTCTATACATAATTTATCTAATGGTAATTTGTTTAGTTATTAATATAATTGTGACTGTTAATTAGCTCCATGTAGTCCATAGACCACAGGGTTTAATAAAAATTGAATAATTAGAGCTAACTATGATTAATTTTCTATTTTTTAATTTATTGTCAAAATAAATTATTCTCGCGCACAATAGGGCAACAGCGAAAGCACAGTCTTACACAAAGTCTGACAGAATCACTCACTATACCTTATAATCAGTTCGTTAAATTTTAATTACTATTTCAGTATAATTAAAAATAATATACATGTATGACTACGATGTCCTCTTAAAACTTGAAGCAAACGCATCTACTTTCATTATCTAGCAAAAAAAAATATCGCACTTAAGTTAGAAGAAATGGTACGTAAGAGCCGAACAAAGCTAAAGCTTGCAAAGGGGACGGTCTCTGATATTAAAAGTAGTGAGCGCAAGCAGATCTTGAGAGAAGAGCATCTCTTTAACAGTGTGTCACTTCGTCGGCCTCGATTAGTGACGTCAGAAAGATGCTCTCGGCTCTGTCACGCGCGTGCGCACCGGAAGAGAGAAGGGTGGGTCGCCGTGGAAGTAGGAAAATCAAAGGTTGCTTGTACGTGTGTGTGTGTGTGTGTGTATATATATATGTGCGTGAGTGAAAGAGAGAACCGCAGGGTCGACGCGTGCTATGCGGGTTAGTAGAGCAGAGACGCGCGAGTCAGCCAAACGCGTCGCTGCTTGCTCCTTTTATTTTGTCCTCCATGCCCGGCGCCTGCGTACAGTCCGGAAGTCGTGCACCCAAGCCCGAGGAGGTCGACATCACTTCCTGGAGCTACTACAAGCACCTCTCGGGCGAGGATGGCCCTGATCAGATGCTGCTTCGAGGCCGAAGCACCGGACTTGTTCGAATCCGTCGTGAGCAAGTGTACTGATCCAGGGTGTGAGTAGTATTACTCTTTATACTGTCATTTTTGTTACCATCTTTTTATCATTATCAGCAAAATAATATTCTCGGTTGACAGTGCGCCAAAAGCCATTACGTAGAACTCGGCTTATTTAGAATGACTGAATCTTATTGTTAACTTTTTTCATTCTTGTATCTTTCTCTTTACATATCCCTTTTCATTTCTCCCATCCCTCTCTTTTTAGATGACTTCTGAAAGAGTCACGTTTTATCGATTGAGCTTACCACCCGAACTCATGACCTTAAAATAAGCTGGATCATCGTATTTATTATTCTAGTCTGTCTCTTAGGTTAACCTTTTTTTAAAACCACTTTTCTTTTCTGATACCTCTTATATTAGCATTGTACTAATTACTATATCTTATACTTTTATTCTTTCACTTAGACTTGCGTATCTACCGGTCGAAGCACAACACTTTTATCGTACTAAAATTTTTGTATATTTTAATATTTAAAGTTTAAGAGTATTTATTTTAACAATTAAATTAGTAAAATTCTTTGTAAAAAACTTTGGTCATTTCATAGATTTTTCAGATAAAAGATTCATCTATTTATAGAGTGATGCAACAAGTGTTACAGTTTTTATGTTATAACTTCGTGTATTTAAAAAGTTTTTAAAGTTTTGCTTAGTTTCAGGAATAGTTTCAGCGAACAGAAATTCATATACTTTTACAAAGTGTATCAATACGTAATATGAATTTTACTGTAATATACTTATTGTATACTCAAATTTTAAGTTTGGTTTATTTCTATGCAAAATAGTTCATGAATAGTGATATAAGTGAGTAAAACAGTGAATACTGTACACAGATCAAAAGAAGTATGTTTAAGAATGTTATGAAACTGTGTAATCTTTTTGGATAATTCCGTTGTTTTAGTTACTGCTATTTTGGAAAATTTCAAAAATATTCTGAACAATATTATCAATTTTGTCCTTCGATCAGTGTTCGTATGTAGTGATTAATGCAACTTAAATACAAGTTAACTATTTTAAGAACTTTATCTTTAAAAAAGTGAAAACAGTATTGTAATCAGCAGATATTAAAATAATGCAGAAGAGTTAATCCACTTTAAAGATAACAATTTAAGTTAGTAAACTTATAACTCAATAATATTAATAATGACTAATATTAATATATTATTCTAAGATTGAAGTCATTTTATTCAAAAATAGAGACGAAAATTGAGAAATGTGACATAAAGACTTTTCCCTAGATATATCTAGGGGAAAATTCTTGATTCCTTATTTCTCGTTTTTCATCTTTATTTTTTAATTAAATTAGTTAAAATTAATTAATATTAATCATTTTAAAAAAATTAATAATGATTAATATTAATCTATTGTTCTAATTAACTAAGAGACTGTCAGGGTTCCGGATCACGGATTTGCCTCAAACTTTGGGATATGTTTTTAGAGGCCAAAATATGAAGAAAGCCAGATTATAAGACTCTATTGGTTAGGGGAACTCGAGTTGTGCATATTTTCAGGTTCAATTTTAGAAAATTCTGATAAATGATACTACTCTTATAACATACATAAATCAATTTAGAAAAACTGTACATACATCTGCTAGAATACAAAATTGAGCTCGAGAAAACGAGCTTTCATCTACTTTTTGCAGATTTGGAAAAGCTCAACTCTCTCAAAAATTATGACAGTTCAAAGTTAAATAACAAAAATACACCATAGAATCTTTCAGAACTGTAATTTTAATTTTGCGCACACTTTATAAAACTATATTTAAACTGTCATAACTTTTTAAGGATTCAAGCTTTTCTAATTGTACAAAAAAGTAGGTGAAAGCTTGTTTTCTCTAGTTTAATTTTCTATTCTAGCAGATGTATATACAGTTTTTCTAAGCGACTAGCATCTTTTTTCAACCTTCTCTGAAACTGAACCTCGTGTTTTTCGAACCAATAGAGTCTAATATTCTGGCTTTCTTCACAATTTGACATCTAAAAACATATTCCAAAGTTTGAGCTGAATCCGTGATCCAGGACCCTGACACTCTCCTAGTAAGATTGAAGTCATTTTATTCAGAAATAAAATTTTTAGTTCGAACAGTAGATAGTAACGTTGTCTTTGGGCGTCAGCTCTTGAAAGTTTGAAAATTTGTATCAATAATTAATTATTATCAATAACACTGATGCCGCTAATAAAATAAATGCACTTTAAATTCCATTACTTTTACTAATTTAAAATTATTATAAAAATAACAGTTTTTATCTAGGCTTTTTGCAAAGATTAACAATTAATATCTACATTATTTAAATTATTTTTAATTTTAAAAAAGTAAGTCAAAAATTTGATTAACTCTTTCATTACTTGTAGACATTTTAACAGATTTTTTAATAATTTAAAAGACAATAGTACATAAAAAAGAAAACAAATATCATCTAAAATAAATCATTAGTAAATTTAAATGGCAACAGAAAAGAACAATAGATTGAATGTAATATTGACGTGATGAATAAAGTATATTTTAAACGAAGTTTCATGGATCGGTTAAGCTATTCTTTAATAACGTCTCTTTTATTCTTTAACTTCGTTAACTGCTGTTCATGAACGCGATCCCACCAGGTAACACAAATGCACTTTTATCAGTTGTAAAGTACTTCTAAATATAAAAGAATTTATTGACAATATTTTTGTTAACAATCAACCAAAAAACTTCATGATTTTAAATATTTTAAGAAAGCAAATTATAAGGCACGCCTGGTGACAATTATATTTTTTGCGCCTTAAACATTAATAAATCTTTTTTTTAAGTTTACCCAAACATCTTATAAAAGCTTATGCGATTGTATATACAATAAATCTTTTATTTTATATAAAACGTCTCAAAAGTTTAAAACATTTATTTAAGAAAAAATGATCGTAACTGTAACGCTGCATAATAATTAACTACTTGTAAGAAATATATTGAAATATCTTGATTTAGACAACTAATGTTAGAAAAATACTTACAACTAATAAATATAATGAATGGTGCAAAACCAAAACATAGTTGCCCTCCGTAATAGTACACTCTATGTTCTTGTAAAATTTCAAATCAATATTTCGAAGCCTCTAAGAATAAAGTCTGATTGATTTTTTTTTCAATATCAAAAAAACTTTTAGATTCTAGCTAGAAACTAACTGGGACTGTTAAAAATTAGCTAAAAATTAGCTAGAAACTTAACTGAGCAAAGTAGAACGCTATCCGAGCAACAATTTTAACTACAGCTAAAAATTTGTTAATTTTTAATTTTTTGTAGCGTTAACAATATAATTATATTTAAACTTCAGGTACTAAAATAATATAATTTGTGATCATAAAATCAATAAAGTAAACTTTAGAATCTGAAATACCGTATTAATAACCGCGACATAAAAACTTCCGAAATTTATTTATAAAAAGTTAGGTTACAGCACGTAATCTTTAGAATAGAATAACAATATTTTTGTTAAACAGATATTTTTATTAGACAGATATAACAAGGCTACGTTTAAAAAGCTATGTACCAACGTATAGTATTAAACGTAACTCAAAAACACTAATACAGATAAAAAATTTGATGACTTTAATACGTATTTCATTTTATCATTTTAGTACTTAGAATCGTTTTACTACAAAAATATATAAAGTAAGCTTTTCTTAGCAAATTGCATTATTGGATATCACGCAAGGTATGCCACATGTCACGCGAAAATGTATTACAGTAAAATTACATTATGTAAATAATCCCTTTATAAAAAATTAATGTGTATTTTATTGTTGACAGTTTATTCGTCATCTGATGGGCGAGAAGATGCGTTCTTTTACTTTCTTTTATTTGTTTTTGTTGAAAATCCTAACCTATTCCCCGGCCGCGTAGCGGCCGTATGATCTAGTATTGATAGAAAGTAACTATATATATTGAAATCAAAATCAAAGTGACATTTACAAAATATGTTTAAAATATACTTGTAAGTACATCGCTCATTAATAAAATATTTTAGAAGAATCTTTATAACCACATGAAAAGATCAAAGGGCGCGGCAGCGCCCTTGATGGCAAGTATGCGCAGCGATCTTTTGGGCGCCCGTGCCTTTTATACGTCTGGCTTACGATTCCAACCTCACTTATTTCAGAAAAATTTTCATTTAACCTGAATTACATAAAGATTTTTATTTCTACTTCTTTTTAATACATTTATCTTCATTTCTCATTGACATTTATCACGATTTAGGGTATAGATTTTTATATAATGTAAGGTTTTCGCTGCGTAGCAAACGACTTTACAATTTTCTTCATCTCGGATGTTTCAGTCTTTCGTCTAACAATATATAAATATACTGAACATGTTATTCGTTTCGTCTAAACATACATAGGTATATATGTGAAGGAGCACTTCGCTGGCGTAAATAAGCAAAGAACTAGGTTACGTTGTTTCTAGCCCACGGTTAATTAAAAAGAATATATTAAAAATTAAAAAAAATTTTATTGATTGGGAAAGAAAACTCTAAATGCAAAAAAATTATCAGTCCTGTTTATTTTTTTCAAATTAAATAAAAAAATAATGCGGAAAATAATAAAACAGTTCAGTGTTGATTTAGATGAATTTTCAAGATTAATTAAAACATGTTTAATGCTTGTTCTAAATAAAGGAAAAATTTAAATTCATTATTCAGTTAATAATTTTAACAAAAACTTGTTTAAATACTGTGAAGTTCACCTGTCGTACCGCTCCGACATCCCGTTAAGGGTTGACTGTATTTACGTAAAGACTTTTTATTTAAAAATTTAGTATAGAATTAATGAATGATTTTTTTTTATAAGATATATTAGAGAAATGACATTTTATGTCTTTATACAAATTTGAATGTAGATTTGCGAAATGGATTTTAAAGTCGCAATATGATTTGAAAAAAGAAATTTGTGTTACTGACAAATTAACTGTGACTTTTGTAGAATAATTAGTAAATAATTAGAAATGACATTTATTTTAACTTTGACTGCCTTATGATAAGAAAGGTTAAAAAAGTTATACTTTTGATGTTTGACATATAAATAATCTGATGCTTCTTAGACTGAAACTTTAAGAAAACATTACCAATTTTTTATTAAATTTTATAATAAATAACACAATCATTAGTTCATGCCAAGTGAGCTAATGATATTGAAAATGTTAAGTGTAATGTTTTCTTAATGTTACCTACTTGTTTGTACTGCAAGGATTTTAAAAATTAAAAATAAGAATCACTTGTTAAATAAAAATGTTGTCCAATATAAAATAAAATATATAGATATAAATTTTACTAAAGTTATGAACGATTTGACTAGAATTATAACATTGTGGAATCCTTTATTTAAACTTTAATATGTCTGTAACAATAATAAGTTCTTGAGGAGTTCAAAGTTTATAAAAAAAAGACAATTTTTTTCTAGCAATTTTTTAGAAATTAAAAGAAATTAATATTTTGTAAATTAAATATTAAAGATGTAGAAATAAAGATTATGAATATAAAAAAAATAGGTCGATCGCAATAGAAAGAGATGTTGTCTAAAGATTTCTACTTTACCGATAAAAAATTTAAATAAAATTTTTTTTATATTTATTTATATTTTTTATGAGAGACAGTAAATAAGTATCAATGAATAATCTTTATATTAATTTAAAAGCGAATAATGAAGAATAGCACGTATAATAAGCATAGCTATTTGTTTTTTGTATTTTATTTTTTTTATTATAAAATATAACTTATTATGTATTTGAATAAAAATATTTAACATTTTATTAGTAGAAAGAAGATTATTTGAATTATTTAGTCCTGATTGATGTTTTTTAATACCATATAAGCAGACGTATCGTGTAAAAATGTGATTTAAAAAAATTTAAAAAGTCACTGAATTTACACATCAGAAACTCGCCGCTCACAGGCCCGGCTAGCTCAGTCGGTAGAGCATGAGACTCTTAATCTCAGGGTCGTGGGTTCGAGCCCCACGTTGGGCGATTTTTTTATTTCCTTTTGTTAAATTAACAATAATAAATAATTTACAAGTTATGAGTTTTACCATAGGAACTTTGTAGATCGTTCATGAACCAGCAAATTAAATGCTCCGTTTACATGAAAATTATATATTAAATACTTCAAAACTTGTTTCTTATATCTAATTGTTAATTGTCAATTGTTAATTAAACGATTATCAACAATTTTTATTGAAAGGGTACTTAAGATTCTTCTTAATAATATATAATATTGGATCACTTACTACTTAAAGTCTTGGTTTTTAATATTTTCTATCTTAAAACAGATCATAAAACATTTATAATATCATATGTTCTTGTTTAATGTTAAATAAGTCGATTAATTAAAATTTTGCCATAATTGAAGTACATAAATACTTATAGAAATAACTTATCTTCGATTATCTAGAACCCAATAAACATATTCAATCCGAACAAAATTCTGCTGTATAAAGGAAATATTCATAAAGAGTGCATAAACTCAAAATTTCGAAGCTTTCAAAGGTTTTTCATAAGCTGGAGTATTTTTTAATAAACAATTGCGGGGTACATTTTAACTTCGTTAAAAAATAACAATTTATACAGAAGAAATAATAAAAATGTCTTCTTCATTTTTATTGAAAAATTTTATTAGGAATTGCGATAATATTTGAGAATTAAAAGAAAAAAAATATTTTCTTGATATAATTTTATAAAACGTTTTTACAAAATTTGTCAAGTCCTCGAAATCATGTACTTGTTTTTTGTCGTAGCTATCAAAATTAAAGTCACTAAGTGTTCTAGTAATAAAATATTAAACAAAATAATAAAAATTCAGTTTAAATAGTAATTGAATGTCATGAAATCATGAAACATTGTCAAGTACATAAAACACTTTCAGTTTTAATGCCATTAGCAAGATCTTCAATCTGTTTTTTTATTTTTGCTCTCTAATATGACTGATAGGATCTGTAGTATTTTGTCAAGACCTATATTATCAGCTATATTGACAATAAACATTCAGTTTAAACATTAACAAATTAAAATTTATGCCATTAGAAAGATCTTTTGTCTTATTTTTATTTTTGCTCTCTAATATGACTGAATCATATGTAGTGTTTTGTCAAGATCTATATCATCAGCTATATTGACAATAAAAATTCAGTTTGAATATTAACAAATTAAAACTTATCTTAACAAGAAGCTTACCTTTAAAAGGGTATAGAATGAGCAAGTATGCTTAGCGATTTTTATTAATCCATAATTGAAAATTCATAATTTAAAATTTTAATTGTTATTCAATAATAATTTGAGTAAATGACACTAGTTTCGTGTTTTATAAACGTGGGGTACTTAATCCATCCTGGCTAGCTATTTATAATAATCTTATGTTGATTATTTATTTAACAAATAATATTTTTTACATGAGTGCATGTTTAAAATTTCTTATGTTTTACCTTCTGATTCTGTAGAAGTAAATAAAAAATATAAACGTATAAATATTAATATTTCTCTAAAGTGGAGATATAATCGGAACACGAGTATAGTAAAAAATAAGGTTTATACTTGGCAGGCTCGTACAATGGTTAGGAATTATTATATTCTTTTATAAGAACCCCGGTTAAAATGAACAGAATAATTCTGACGGAACAGAAAGTAGAATCTGAATATATTTGACAAAATACTATAAAAAACTATTCGATTTTATGTATTTTATTGTATGATTTAATATTTATATTAAATAATTAGATAATTATTATAATGTTTATTGCGAGTGGTAATTAACCATAAATCTCTATATCTACAGTAAAACAAATTCATTCAAAAATATTAACATAAATATTTTATATTCATGTTAGTTTAACAAAGGTTAAAGGTAAAACAACTTAAAACATTGCTTTTCGAAATCATTAAATCATCAAAAAAAGATTGAAGATCTTGCTAATGGCATTAAAACTGAAAGTGTTTTATGTACTTGACAATGTTTCATGATTTCTATTTTTATTGTTTTGTTTAATATTTTATTACTAGAACTTTTCCAAATTGAGCTTGTTGGATCGTACTCCAAAATTCCACTTTTTATATATAATTTATGTATATACAAATATAAATTGTATTTTTTTAAATTCCACTTAGTGATTTTAATTTTGATAGCTTCGACAAAAAACAAGTACGTGATTTCGAGCACTTAACAAATTTTGTAAACGTTTTATAAAATTATAATATCAGGAAAATATTTTTTTTCTTTTATTTCTCAAATATTATCGCAATTCCTAATAAAATTTTTCAATAAAAATAAAGAAAAGACATATTTATTATTTCTTCTGTATAAACTGTTATTTTTTAACAAAGTTAAAATGTGCCCCACAATTGTTTGTTAAAAAATACTCCAGCTTATGAAAATATATTTATCTATGAAAAGTTCATATATTTTACATAGTATATAATATTGTAAAATTCCCACATTTATATTTATGAGGGTAAATTATCACTTAAATACAGGAAAATATTACTTATATTATAAAATGTTGTTCATGTAAAATTGGAGCCAAAAAGCAAAGTATCTATGGTTGCAATATTTTTCTTCACTAAAATATCAATTTAAAAAACTAATGTTACTTTAAGTTTTATAATTATGCCTTATAATAAATTTTAATTAAAAAAATACGTCCAAATGAAATGTATCGCATTTGATTTAGATTTTTTATTAAAAAAAGTTAGTAATGATTAGGCAGAAGTAGATCAAATTTTCTGTTTTCAAAAATGAAATCTTTTGATTTCTAAAAAATGTTTTTTTTTAGTACACCCCGGCTTAAAGTGACGTCCTTATTCCCGATCAGCCGAAAATAAAGTACTGCTGTATTTCTGTGAGGAATAAGTGTTCTGCGCATACTTCTCGCCTAGCGGCTCGGGCCGAAAACACACGCCGTCTCGTATACACCGAACGCTTTTTTCTCAAGTAAATCGAGCAGTATTTTATCCTGGATATCGAGAAAAAGACTCCCCTTTTTCTCCGGGCCTTTGGCGCCCGAGACGGACACGAGCGCTCAAAACATCATCCGAGTCTGAAAAAGTCACTTCCTCCGTTGTTAAACACTGTGCTTTTTTTAACAAGAGCATGCAGAGGCCCTTTTTGTGTACAGAAAAAGGAGGAAAAATCGCGGGCTTCACAGTGTGTATTATTTCAATAATAATTAACTTTTTTCAATATTTTTGTTTTATTTTTTAAAATTTTTTTAATTTTTAAATGTTTTCAAAATTTTCGAATTTTTTCAAAATTATTGAATTTTATCAAATTTTTTTAAATTTTACAAAATTTTGACTATTTTCGAGAGGCGGGAGGGAAAATTTTTCTCAGAAAATTCGAAATGAACGGAAAGTTGAATATTTCTATGCAGCGGGAGAGAAAAATGTTCTCTCCCGCTGCATAGAAATATTCAACTTTCCGTTCATTTCTACACGAAAAAGGGCCCTTTTCATGCACGTGTTGAAAAAACATTATTCTTATATATATTTCTAAAAAAATATTTTATGTATTAAATGCTATATCTTTACATTAATAGTTGATCCAGATAATTCAGCGTCTGCGCCTACTTTGAAAGCATGAAGAAATCATTCGGAATGATATTCATTTAATTACTGAAAGTTCTTCGAATGAATTTAATTTTTATCAGAATCATTAAAAGTTTTATATGGTGATATGTAAATAGTACATTTTCTACAAAATAAAAATATTTATGTATTTTTTTATAATATTAATTTTAATTTATTACAACTTATAAAAAGATAAAATATGTTTCATTGCACGTATTTACTGGCTTATTGAGAGGTCGTGCGAGCAATTGGATGGCGTGCTTTACATGTTGAGGAGTGGGAACAAGGTTCCCGCTGTGAAGCTGGGGAAACTGCCCTATTGAGAAGGGCCTATTCAGAGGGTTCACTGCATATTGTCATCTAAGTTTCTAATACCGCTCACCGTTAGAAACCTTGAATTTTGACTGTTGTACCCACTTACCACGGGTCTTTTAGCCAACCAGTTTATCAATTTATACCAAGTTGGGCTTAAAACATCCTTTAGAATAGCACCACAGAATTTACGGATTACTTTTTTGAAAAAACTTAATAAATAATTATTCGAGACACTTATGTGCGTAGATTTCACTTTTAAATAATTTATTACTAAAATCTTGCACATAAGTGTTTCTAATAATTATTTGTTCAGTTTTTTTCGAAAAAGTAATCCGTAAATTCTGTAGTAATACTCTAAAAGAGTGTTTTAAGCCCAACCTGGTATAAATTGATGAACTGGTTGTAAAATTGGTTTCTTCGTAATCAGAAGATCTTGATCTCAACTTTATTATAAGCATGCTAATAGTACACTTCGATACGGGTGTGGAAGCCGGTTATTTGCCTGGTGAGACGTTTCTCGAAAAGTCGCACGAGGCAAAAATTATCTGACGCACCAGTATCGAACCGTATTTTATGCTACGAGAGTTGAAAAATCATCTTAAAGTTAGGATTTTGAGGTTAGAGTGGCATAAAAGTATTTTAAACTTGTAATATATTCTTAATAAATAGCTTCACGTATAAAAGAGAAATCACCCGTATGGTCAGCCGTTTACTAATACGGCCCTCATTGAGTTTTTCGTAGTATTGTCGATAATTAATATCGCCTAAAGTGTGTTTCCCGGTGTTGAATGTTGATCTCTACTAGCACACTGCACAGAACGTTTTTAAATGTTTTAAAAACGTTTTAGGAACAGCCTGTACTAGTTATAGGTGGTAATATTTTTTAACCGAGTTCTTATTTATATTGACGTAAAAATTTTTTATATCAATATAAACTAATTAATAATTAACTATTATTAATTATAATTATTAATAATAATAACAACAATTTTACTTAAGAATAATTAATAATCATTTATAGTTTAATTTACATATTTTACGGTTGAAAATAATCTTTGATTGCCGAACTTCACTTAAACGTACTTAATAAAAATATAGGGTACCCAGCTATTGAATGATATTTATCGTGAAATGATAAGAAACGTCAAAAGTGCAGACGAAAATAACGGTTGTTAAGAGATTTAAGACCAATTTAAGTTCATTTGATTTGATACTAATATAATAGAACATATTATGTTTAATAATAATACTAATAATAATAATGAAAGTTAAAATGTGCACACATGCATTTAGATCTTTATTAAACATTTTTACTCGGTTCAGTCGAATTCCAGTATTATTTAAATGTAACCTCTTCACTATCCGCCATCTTTTATTAAATTCAATTTGCGCAGTTCGTTTGTTTACAAATAGATATTTGATCACATTGATTTTAACTTTCAACATATTATATTATTAAAAGTACTTATAATTTATTAATTGCTTTAAAAAGAGTTAAAAAAGTACAACATTTTGTCAACGTGTAAAAAAGAAACAAAAATGTACAATTTCCATTTTGTTAAAAATTATTAAATTTGCAAAACAACTATGTAAAATAGGTATTTGAAAAAATAATTGTATTCTATAATTGTAATTCGATTTAATTTAGGTTATCAGAGAAAATAAATGTATGAAAATAACGACTGAGTTGCAACACAATACCGTTATTTATAATAAAGAATATTCCCAACAAGTATTGATAGTGTGACAACTTACCAATCTATACGCAACATCCCTCGCTCTCTTCTACTCTTCGGGATTTCATATTCACTTGTTAATAATTAAAACTAGTTACAATTTCAATAAAACTTTCCGCAACTCTTGTCCCCAACCAATGTTAAAATATATGATCACGACAGCCATCTTTTTCAGTTTCTTCAGTTGTCGTTAGGTTGGTATACAACAAATTTATATTTTCAAATTGATTTCAGTGATTTGAAAAGTGTCAAAAAATATTAATTTTTTTGCTTCTCGAAAAATGTTTCAATTCTAATATAAGGAAAGTATCGGATATAAAGTCAAAATTTTCTATCTCTATCTTGTCAAAATTTTAGAAGATAAGATAGTTTCTGGTATACCATCAGAGTATGTATACACCCACATAAGGGGATGAAATTTTGACTGAACGCATTTAAAAATGTGTGATAAATTTAAACATCTAAAAGATAGGCCCGTTACGTCTGTGAGTCTGTCCCTAATACAGACAGATATATTAATTATGTCATATTAAATTCTTGTATCTATGTAACTGTAACTATACCTTTTTTAGAGTGTAACGTACCGCGGATTTAATAATTACCGTACCACACATTTAAATGAATTCCGTTATAATTTTGTCGCCTCTTGTGCAGGAAACATGTTCAATAGCACAATGAAACTTTACCTGAGTTTCAAGCCTTTAGTTCAAACGATATCTTAAATTAAATATAAACTTGCCTCGCATATTTGTAAAATAATATTATTATTTTCATATATATAAAATAGTACCATTCATTTTTAAATTTTTTATTATTATTAATACTTTGCACATAAGTGAAATTATTAATATTTTATTTTCTCAAAAAGATAAAATCTTATCATCATAACTCAACATTTAAAATTAATGTAAATTTTTTAATAATTTTCAATTACAAATTTTAGTTTTAACATTAACATATAAAAA
Organism: Eupelmus azureus; assembly: GCA_030522685.1. Taxonomy (NCBI): domain Eukaryota; kingdom Metazoa; phylum Arthropoda; class Insecta; order Hymenoptera; family Eupelmidae; genus Eupelmus; species Eupelmus azureus. Next base: position 3,713 of record JAPYZA010011657.1, on the reverse strand, counting down.
ATACTGCAAAACTCGAATTGTTTTTACTTTATATTCATGAAAATTGTGCATTTTTTCTCGGCCTTTATTGATAAATGTATAAATTTAGAATCTCATTATATTCAACATTTTGTATTCTATTAATTGCTAAACACATTAAAATAAAAAATATTTAACTTGAAATATACATATCAAATAAAAACTTTGTATAAACACTTAATGAAGCTAAGGTAATATTTAGAGTTTTGATAACTGCTTTATAGCCCAATACTTATTGCGACCTTTTTACACGTGCGCATCAGTCAAAGACAGACATATGAAAAAGGTTTAAAAAAACGCGCTCATTTACAAAATAATGATAATCCCTATAGAGACGAATCACGAATGGCAATTGGCACAAGCTTCCTCTAGTGAGAAAAAAAGACTCTAAAATCAGTATCACGAGATTGTAGAGAGCGTCGCTAGGTGGCCTGCGCCTGCCGCCTTGGCGCCTGCACGGGGGTACACGAATGCAAGATCTTTTTTGCTAATGTGTTTTTAGTTTAGTCGGGCTCAGGCCTTCACAGCCGAACGATTACGAGAGGTGCGCGTTGAGCAGCGCGCGGCCGATTCAGATCGCGACTAGGCAGGCAATCGGGCAGTAAGCCGCGCCTGTCTTTCGCCAAATGGCCCGCACAGACGACCCTGGCCGCCTGGAAAATCGCTAAAATAGCTCCGAATTATAACATCGCACGAGAGCTTTTTTCGATCCACTCCCAGCGCGCGACGACGACCACGACCTTACCTTCGACGAAAATCGATCGATCACCCTGGCAACATGTTCAGTAATGTCGAAACCATTCAGTCACACATATATATATATATATATACATATATACACAGACTCGTAAACCTCTTACCTATAGAAGCAAGCAAAAATTAACTTTTACGATATTTTTTTGCAGGCTGCTGCTGGTGCTGTAGCGCTCTGCGACCAAGGTACAAACGACTGGTGGACAATATTTTTCCTGTCAATCCTCAGGTAAACTAACATTTCACGGCTTTTAATTCTAGACTTGCGCGCTCCTTCTTCTTCCTTTTACGAATTGTGTAATACTTGTAATTACGTTTTTAGGATGGGTTAATTAAAAATAATATGGAAAAATTGATGTTCTATTCTTTGAGTAGTCCAGAAAAACTCGATCGAATTGGAGAATATTTATTTCAGAGAGCATCTAGAGATATTTCAAGGTAAGCTTTTAAAAGTTATTTTAATTTTTATCATCAAGCACAATCATTAATGACATACATTTACAGACGCAGAAATGGCTTCGTTGTTATTGCTATGGAGGCTATGGATCAATTATTAGCTGCCTGCCATGCACAAACGTTAAACTTATTTGTAGAGAGTTTTTTAAAAATGGTACAAAAATTATTGGAGTCAACGGATCCTCAGTTGCAAATTTTAGCAACCCAATCTGTGAGTAATTAGAATTTCTGCACAACTTTAATAATAGTAGCAATCCTTTCAATTTCTATCTTCTATCTTAACACTATTTTCCTCAATTTTGTGTATTAACAATTGTGAATGCAAAATTGCTTAGAAAGTTTTGCTAAGATGCAATCTGTACAATAAAAAAAATTTATTACATGCATTAATATAGTTGAACAAACTGCTTTTGTCTTCCAGTTTGTTAGGTTTGCCAATATCGAAGAAGACACGCCGTCTTATCACACACGTTACGATTTCTTTGTATCAAAATACTCTTCGATGTGCCACTCCAACCATGATGACTCCACAGTTCGAAAACAGATTCGGCTTGCAGGAATTCAAGGACTGCAGGTAATTTTAAATTAAATTACTAGCTATCATTAAAAAAAAGGATATTTAAACCACAATTTTTTCAATTTAAGGGTGTTGTGAGAAAAACTGTTTCTGATGATCTAGTAGAAAATATTTGGAATATGGTACACATGGATAAAATTGTACCTTCATTGTTGTATAATATGCAAAATGCCAGGTAAAACTTTTTAATATTTCTCTATCTATGTAGTTGCTAGAGCTTATAAATTCTTTGTTTTTAGGTATTCTAATAAAGAAAATGCTACTCCAGAAAGTCCTACTGAAGAAAGATCAGATCCACCACAGTTTGCAGAAACTTGTATGAGAGAACTAGTTGGCAGAGCATCATTTGGTCATATCCGGTGTGTTATAAAGCCAGTTCTGAAGCATTTAGATAATCATCAACTGTGGGTTCCAAATTATTTTGCTATTCATACTTTCAGAATTATCATGTTTTCTATACAGGTTAACTACTTTTTATTTATATTACTTGTATTTTATTTCCTATAAACGTATCTAACACTACACTTCTTTTTCTTACAGTCACAGTACTCATATACTGTTGTTGAAGCCTTAATGACTCATTTGGATGAGCATTCTCAATCTTCTCCGAAAATTCGTACAAGTATAGCTGATACTTTATCTAAAATTATTTCTATTGCAGCTGGTGAAAGTGTTGGTATGTACTTAGAAATATAACAACGTTGACATTTACAGCAGATAAACTTATTTTTATCACATTTTTATCTTATAGGTCCTTCTGTGCTAGAAATTATAAGTTCCTTGTTAACTCATTTACGAGTCAGTGTGTCCAGAAATCAATCGTCTACTAATGATGAACAATTGTACCAAGAGGCATTAATTAATGCACTTGGTGAATTTGCGAATCATCTTCCTGACTACCAAAAGATAGAAATAATGAAATTTATTATGAGTAAAGTTCCATACGGCGAACCAGATTCTATTACTTCTGCTGGAAAAGGAGATGTTTTACTTCAAAGCATTTTACTAAAATCATTATTAAAGGTAAATTCTAGTTAACTAGTAAAGGTAGCACAATTTTGTGTTATAGTTTGATGAAATTTTGTATAAATTGGGATTTTAATAATTTATTTAAAAAATATTAAGTAATTTATGCAATTACTTGGTTTTGTAGGTTGGAACTAAATATCAAACAATTCATTTGAACACAACATTCCCACCAAGTTTCCTTCAGCCACTGTTAAGAATGTCTCTAGCCTCAGATTCTGAAATGAGACTTTTAGTTCAGAAAATTTTCCACACTTTAATTGACAGGCATAAGAATATTACTAAATTGGCTAAACCGACGTAAGTTCTCTAATATTTAGATAAAAGCTCAAGTTCTTAAGTTTTTATAAAATGTTCTAATATTCTTTATACATTTTTTTGTTACAGAATAAATGTTATAGAACTTGATCTTGTTATTGAAAAAGCATCAAGACCAGACGTTATATTTATTAGAAAGCATGGTCCAGAAATTTATATGGCTCTTTATGAATCCTTAGAGCTCACAAATAATAAAATTGAAAATATTGAAGCCATTTACACTACATTAGCTTTGTTAACTGTTGAATTGGCTTCTGAAGAAACTGTTCTGGAATTATTGCGACTAGTTATGAGCCTGCAAGATCTTGCTCTAACAAGTGTTCAAATTAATATTGCAACCAAATTTAATTTACATGCTATAGTTATAAGTTTATTGGTCTTGATTGCAAATGTTTGTAACATATCTACTCTTATTGATTATGCCAACAAGGTAATTTTCAAATTAATTTAAACGATTCATAATAACTACTAATTAATCTTCAACTAATTAGAAAAAAATTATTATTCTAATAATAAATTGTTTTTTTTTTTTTTTTTTTTTTTTTTTTTTTTTTTATTTATTCTT
>JAPYZA010011651.1:0-14573 GCA_030522685.1 Eupelmus azureus | reverse complement strand
AAATTTAGGATGAATTTGTTAATTTAATATTTCTGTGAATTATAAAACTTGGATTTCTAATTTAAATAAATATAAAAATATTTAATAAAACTTTTGACTACTTTCTAAAAAGCAACTTCAAAAAGTATCAATCTCCTCGCACCCCGTAATTTAAAATAGTCAAACAGCAGCTCTCACGTCCGGCCAAATGTCACAGCAATTACATCCCCGACCCCCAGTACAGCTCGGCAAGGCCAAATCCCCGAAGATAATAAAAAAATTGGCGACACCCGCGCGGCCGGAGCGAGCCTCGGTCCGAGAGCCCGACAATAGCTCGCACCGCGCGCGCTATAGTGACGGACAATGAGCCAGTCCGTGCGCTGCACACCCCAGCGGGCGCTTTAAATTCAAAAATCGAATTTCCCGCCCCTCTTGGATATAGGGGGGTGAGGATTGTTCGGGTCCGTTGAACCAGATCGGCGACGAGCGGACATCGGACGCTGTATACTGGATCTGGGTAGTGTTGCGTTGGGCTTTAAACTCTATTTTTTTCTTCTTTCTTTTTTATTTCGGCCACTCGATTGGTGTGTAGAGTGCGGTGGATCTGTCCGTGCGTGGTCTTGTTGAGGCGGAGAGTTGGAGAGTCTGTTGTGCGGATTTTGAATTTATTGCTTTTTCGCGGGCGGTCGTTATTGTTATTCGAGAACGCGGGGATTTGGTTTTGGATGTGAGTAGTTTGGTGACCTTGAAGTCATTTAAGTTTTCAGAGAATTTTGACTGTATAAAGAAGTTTATGGATCGATGTAATAGGAGAGAGTGGCCAATAACGGAGTAACTAAGTTTAAAGTTCTTTATTACAAAATAAAACTTACTCTTAAAAATAGTTCTATTCAAAAATTTGTTTTATTGTTCACATTGTTCTTAAGGTGCATATTTAGTTTTGTAATTTTACAACCGTTAAAGGAATTTTAAATTTCAAAAAAGTAAATAAGAGTTAAAGAAAAAGTGTACAAAATACTTGTATCAGTATTTTTAGAACAAGGCGGCGGTATAACCAGTTGGCGATTTAAAAAAGAGGTAATATTTCAATGTTTCGTTTTTAACTATAAGTAAAAATTGGTTTCAGATTTTATAAGTTTTACTGAATAATGGTCGACAAGTCTTGCAAATTGACTCTCAGTTTTACTGCGAGCAAGTCAAGTTTTATTTCCACTAGATAACACAACTTCTAAATTATATTAATTCGAAATATTTCATTATCCTCCAGTTATCACTAATATCATCACAATATTCTATCACTATTGTCCACGTAATCATTTAAATACCAATCGACCCATACCAGTCCCAAAAAACCAACAAACAAGCAATCGGCACCAACATTCCCCAAACTCTCCGAATCCACCAAGCGCACCGCATAAATATCCCCTTATCAATCAGCGCGATCGCCACCATCGAAACCAGGCCACTCGCAAACGTTTTTGTTTTCAATACCCAAGCCCGCTCTCTAACATATACCCACACCGCGAGAAATTTCAGGTCACGTTAGAATAAATCCCGGCCTGTCACAGCCTCTCCTGCCCGCTCCTTTTTTCCTTATACCTCGGGAAGCTCCCGCGATTTCGCGATCGATATCGGAAGCGTCCTCCTCCTCCTCCCCCAGCTACTTTTTCCTCTATCCTAGCAAGCGCGCCGCGGTGAAAAGGGAAAGTTTCGAGCCGCGCGACAGTATAACGGCGGAGAGAGAGAGACGGAGCATAAAAGCAATTACGCGAAGCAAGTGCGCCGGCTGCGGAGGCGGTCGCTTAATCGATAGCCGTATATTTAACCCCAAAGAGCTCGGCGAAATATACACGTCCACGGTAGCGAGCGATAAATGGCTCGCGGAGCTGATCGCTCGTAGCCGATGAGCCGGGACTCGCTCTGTACTTTCCAGCGGCCGAGCGGTTCTGCGCTACTGGATTTCGTGATTTCTGACGCGGGATGCGCTGCTAGAGTGTGTGTGTGTATGGAGGAGATCGGAGAAATTCGAGCTAGATCTTCATGAATGCCTCGCCGACTTTCCTACACGGACTTTCCTCAAATGTCTCCTGTATATACTCAACGTACCCGCGACACTTCGCAGAAACCAACGCTTGAGAATGTGCCTCTACACCCACTATATACACAAAAAACAACAAACAAAGAACATCATCCTTACCCGTGCTAACAGTATTGGTATCCGCGTCAACCGACTCCGTCTTGGGCTTCTTCGGCGCCTCGTCCTTATCCAGCATCTCGTCGCCCTCAGGAGCCGTCCGCCGCTTGGGCGTCGAGCTCGCGCTCGCCCTGAGCTCGATCGGACTGACCGCCTCCGTGCTACCTCCCGACGTACCTTGAGGCGTGGGTGGACTCTCCACCCTGCCGCTCCTTTTAATAATCGGAGCCGATATGCTCGGCACTGAGTTCAGCTTCTCGGTGCTGTCGCCGCCGCTGGCCGCTGATTTCAGGGCCAGGGCGTCCTCGGGGTCGGAGTCCTCTGGTGCCGCCGTGGGCGAGGGACTCTGGCAGCCGGGCAGGTTGCTGCGGCAGTGGTTCACCTTGTGCTCGATGAAGCGCACGATCTCGCCGAGGGGGTAGCTCGCCCGGCAGCCCCCGCAGAGGACGATGTCTGGCGGCGCGGCGTTTTGGGATGTTTCCGCTGGAAGCAGAAGTAAGGTCGAATTGTTAGATTAATTTATTAATTTTTAAATGTTGTTATATAATTATAAGGATTTGAAATTATAGTTTGTTTATAGATAGATGAAGCATATATTTTAAAATCAGATTTAAACGGAGCGAATAAACAGGCGAGTTTCCACGGAGCGCCGAGGTTATATACGCGCTCGGGTCCATTAGTCTTCCTTTCGCGGAAGAAATCGTACACAGCTAGTAAGAATGAGAAGCGGCATAAGCGAGGCGCTACAGAAAGTAGTTATAAGGCCGGGGGAGTGCGCTTGCGGGCCGCGAAATTTATACATCTCGGAAATTTAATAGCGCACTTGTGAAGCTCTCTCGGCTGCGCTAGCTCCAGCTCCAAGGGAGACTATTGGTATAGAGCTAGAGAGAGAGAGAGAGAGTCGGGGACTTATAATTCAGACTCCGGGTACCGCAGAGCCGGAGGTCACCCGCAGACGTAACAATTCACTTTTAGGGCTCCTTCAAGCGGAGCGAGAGAGAGTCTTTTCTGGCACGGTGTATAGTGCGCACCATGCGCTCAGAGGATCAGGGTGGGGGATTAACATAGAGATTGGCAGGAGTTCATATATTGATCTTTCGCTGAGGAGAAAGAGAGAGAGAGTCGAGTACACCATATCCGTGCTGCTGCCAGGAGCCCGTGAAAACAAAAAGTAGCTACGTCTGGCGGATTGTCTCTGAGGCGAGAGTCTCTCTTCCTTCCTTCGCTTCTTTCATCCATCTTTCATGTTTCTTTTGCTCGGGATGGAGAGGAGCTTTTGCGGAGGCGCTGTTGTTTATTTTTGGGATTCTAATTTACTATTGCGAAGTGCAATTTTGACTCGTGTGCTATTGGAGTTTGATTGATTTTGTGTTATGTCATCGTATGGGTACTTGGTGTATTAGTATTGCAATAAGATTATTTTTTTACTTTCTTTTAAATTTAAAGTTACTGATTGGCTGCATGAAAATTAGCTGATTTACGAAATTTGAATATCCGCATTACGTAATTTCCCAGATGTTGCATCAAAACGAAACTTGTATGTATACCAATTAACTATAACCCAACCAATAAAACAAGAGTCTCGCAGATAAAATAATTTTCCAACCGTTCCACAAAAAGAATCAACCAAAACAATCCAAACTATCACAACCATCCATAATTCATCCCCATCGATCCACTCATTACTCACACATCTCTCACCTCACCTTCACCTCCGACCCACTCATCGCACACCTAATTCCCATCTCCCATCCCGACAACACACATCCACATACGAGTGTAAAACGAGGAGAGGGGCGGGGCGCCTCCCGCGGACTTGACCATTGGCCATCGCAGCCTCGCTCCTATCGCGCAGACTCAAACCGCTCTGGCTACTCTCTAGCCACACCTTTCCCGCTCTCTCGCGATTTTTAAAGGCCGCGCGTTCGCTGGCCGCGCGTGTACGTGTGCACATATAAAGGGAAAGTGCGAGAAAGAGAGGAGGGAGCGAGTTTCTTTATGAGTCCGGGGCTCGAAAAGTGGGGAAGGGGCGCGAGATGACGAGGAAGAAAGACGAGGGTGCCGGCGAGTCTGCGCGCAGCCCAAAGGCCCGCTCATTACTCGCCCCGAGACCTTTTACAGAACTGCGCGCGCGCGTTTTGCCTTGAGATGGAGATTTTTTTACTTTTTTGAGGGATTGTTGAGAGGGGTTTTGTTTTAGCGTTGATGTTAGGGATGATTGTTTTGATGGAACGAGTTTTATTAATTCATAATACAGCGATCGCAGAGAAGACCAGCAGCCCCAGCGTTCTTACATCCGCGGGAAAACGACTTTACATCTTCTTTAAAAGTCTCAACTCTTATACACGACGGATTTAGTTTGAATGTGTATTACGGGTGCGCGCGGAGGATTCGGTGAGAGTCTAACGTCAGGAGGAAGGGGGGGAGGAACACTTTCGCTGCGCCGGCGCCGCGCCGCCGTGTCAGAAATTAAAATATCGAGCGGCTCGAAGGAAAGAGAGAGTTAAAGCCGAGCGCCCGCGAGGGAAAGTTGCGACGTATAGGCGAAGAAGAGGTCCTTGCGCATTAGGTTACGACGGAAGTGTTGACGCGGGGAGGGGGGGGGGATGAGTAATATGGGATCGACGAGCTCGCGGTTTCTTGAATTTGAATTTCGGCTGGAGGCTCCGGGCGAGATTAGCGGGAACTTTGCCGGATGGAGTCGTTCGGGTTTGAAGTTGAAGTCAAATATTACGAGATGTGATTCGCTGGTGTTTGATGTCGGGGAAAGGGTTTTATTTCTATACGTGGATTTAGAACGTTTTTCGATTGATAATTGCGTTGAATTATTACGAGAGTTGCGTAACGAGCGCTGATTAAAACCGGCGAGGTCAGGCGATAAAAAGAAAGCAAATGATAACAGTATATCTCGGCTAATAAGCAGGCTCTTCACTAATTACTCTTTTTCTCGGTCGCGCACTCGACTTCCTCCAAAGTACACACAGAGAGAGAATCGTGTGCTTCAGAGACGCTTGCGTGCGACTTCAAAGGGCCTGGTAATCGCCGCAAAGAGAACACAGAAGCCGCCGAGCGCAGCTCGAATCACCAAGCGGACCAGATATATACCTTCATAACGCAAAAGAACTTACATACGTGTGTGTACATGTACACGTACGTATATATATGTACCCGCGCGCGCGAACTAGCGGTAAAAACTCGCGCTCGCATTGTCGTCGACTACCCCTGGTTAGGAAGGGAATATATATATATATGTGTGTGTACGTATGTGAAAAAAAAAGTTGAGAAAAAGGCCGCGGAGAAGGAAGGATGAATGCGAGTCCCGGGGTCCGTTATAACGCGCGGCGCTCGCCTACGATTGAAAAGCGCTCGGTTAGAAACAAGAGACGTCGACGACGAAAGCGACGGCGACCGGTCGTTAGCGACAATGGGCTTTTGTTTTTTCGGGGGCAGATGTTGCGAGAGAGCGAGGCTGGATTTTTGGGTTGTTGGATTGGGAGAGTTGGTCCGGTGGATGCTGGACTGGGTTATGACCGGTTATGATTAGATTAAAGTAGCTCGTCTAAAATGTGAATAAATAAAGCAGGATTGGAATTATATTTGGCTCGAGATTATAAGAAGCAGATCATTGAACTATAGGCACGAGGCATTTCTCTATTTGATCGATTAGGCGGCTTAAAAAACAAGAGGGAATAAGCAGCAGAAGAAGCGAACGGCAGCTGAGAAAAATGAGAAAAGGGAGCGCGAGCGAAAAGTCAAGAGACGAAATAAAGAGAGAAGAGCATTGAGAAAAAGGGCCGAGAAAGAGACAGAGCAAGGTGTATACATATATACAAAGATAACATAAAAATACAATATTGCCTCGCGAACGCAAGTTGGATTGCTTACAAATTGGCCTATACATCCGTAATGCCTCGATCAGCTATATATCGAGCTTCTTTCTCTCTCTCTCTCTCTCTCCCTCATTGCATTGTCTATCCATCCTCTCCCACTCTTCGTCCTTCCTTTCTCCCCTCTTTCTTTCTCTCTCGCTCTCTCTATCTCATTGCGCCAGTGGCGGCGGCGTACGCAAAACACAATCAAAGCGTCCTCGGTATAATTTAGCGACGAGTGCCTCGGCACAGAAACGTATAGTGGAGATATAACCAATATACTTATGCATATTGATATCTGCGCGTGTTAGTTATACCTGCGAGAGGCTGGATCCGAGCGGGTAACGGTATACGTGCGTATGAGGTTACGCGGAGATGCTGGAGGTATAACTTCGTTTACCGGATATGTATTTGCGCTGGGCAACTAATGAGCCGAAGGATCGATCGGATGTTAATTACGAGAAGTATATATCAATTTGGTGCGAGGTTGGTGAGCTTGGGTGGTGTGTTGGATGATGGGATGCATATAGAGTGGTGATTATTTTTTTGATGTTTCGTAATGTGTTTTAGTTTGTGGGTGAGGTGGTTTTGGATAGTGATTTATTTGATATGGAAATGATTGTTGTAAGTGTGACCGATGTAAACGCAGTAGCTTGTATACTTTCTAAAGTCAATCAGATCATAGTAATCATTATCAAAAACATAAATTCATCTAAATCTTCACTTTAATACAGCATCACCCAAAATTCTATTTGTTTTCCACCAAAAAGTTATACCCCAGAAAGAAAGATTCAAGAAACGTGCATAAGAAACAGGCAAACTTCTCTTCCACATCCCCATGCCCTTTACCACACTTGTCTCACACATACACACACACACTAAGCTGAGATCCACACGAGAGAGAAAACGCACATTGCTCACATCTATATACACGAAGAGCGCACGTATGCCGCGTCGGGAGGATATATAGCCCGCGGCGGTGTCCTTGTTAGGACATCCGTCCTGTCAAAACGTCCAGAGGACACATCGAAACAATTGAATTACGATCATTATATATATATGTACGTGTGTACCCCCGCAGCAGCGTCGCGCGCGCGACACGTAAACGAGGATTACGAGGCGAGCGCGTGGCTCTCGTTATGCCTTCATGTCGGAGTCAGTGGAAAAGAAGGCAAAAAAAAGGAGGAGATAGAGCGGGGACGTGAAGTATTCATGCGGAAATCGAGTGTATCGGTGGAATTTAGTGATTAAGCATTGCTCTGGTATTGTGTTAATATTGTAGAAATTATTTAACGATTTGTTAGAGTTGTATCAATCAACAGAGTCTTCAGGAAAGTTGTACGTTTATAATGTAACTAATAGTAAACCTGACATCGCGTCAATATGAATTCGTCAATCCAGAGCAATGCTTTATAGTGTACGCAATAAACAAGCAATAAATTTACCCCTGAAAAGCGTCATCGCAAAGCTTCCAATCAGGTCACTATCCAATCGTAACCACCCGCTCCAACATCACCAAATCACCATCGTAACGATCACCACCTCCTCAGCACCTCCCAAATCTCTATCTCTCTCTCTCGATTTTCCGTTGGAGCAGCAGCGGCGGCGTTTCTAATATGGCACCGTGCACGAAAAATATCACTCTCTCTCTAGCCTTACGACACACAGGGGGAGAAGGGCCGCACTGCGGCGCGGTCCATGCTCGGATGCAGACTGGAGCGGGCTGGCCCGGCCGCGACTAGGACCCCAAACCGGGATATCAAAAGAATAGAAAGGACCGCCGCGTGTGTTCATGTGTGTGTATGCTATGGAGTGGGGATGATTTTTATATATAAGGGAGAGAGAGAGAGAGATCCTCCTCTCCTTCTCTCTCCTCTTTTTTTCTCATCTCTCCGGGGCCTCAGCTTCTTTTTCAACCCCCTTCGCTCTGGGGACCGTTTTTTGGATTAACCCATGCGCGCCCTGGACACAAAGGATGCGCGGGGCACCGGGTTTTTTTATGTCTCTCTCGCTCACCGTTGCAGCGTGGTAAAAAAAGCGCGAGAGCGACGGTTCGTAAGATCCGTAGGATGTATGAAAAAAAAGGGGGGCCCATAGTTTAACGCTGACCCGGCGGGCCTTTGCCGGAGGGCCGATTGATCTTATCGATTTGTAGCAATAAAGATGATTTATCTGACTTTAAGTGCGCGCTCGATTTACGGGATCGCCGCGTGTGTATGGAGCTGTAAGACCGGTCCTCGAAATTTTTACAAGCGCCTCGATTTTTGAAAAGTCGTGTGAAGTGTCGGGAAAATGCTGGTTATGGGAATATCAATTTTTCGGTGAATTGGCTGAGGAGTCTGAATGCGCGCGTGTCCCATGGGTGGACGCGCTTGTCTAGAATCAAGAGTCCGGAATGCGATGCGTTAGCACAATGGCTAGAATAGGTGCATTCGGAATTACTGCGCTGGAATGATTTTTTTTCTTATGTAAAAGTTTGCTGTTTCCTTTTTCTTCCTTTTTCGATAATGTTGAAAAGAGTGAAAAACGCGTTCTTTTAATGCGCGGCGAGTAGCGGTAACCGATCCTATTAATAAACTCACTAAATAATCATATTTTTAATTAGCCCATAAATAATTCATCAGTCCCAAGCAGACGTTCCACCGCAGCACCTAATAAATATGAAACCAGCAAGAAAGAAAAAAATAAAAACTTATTATATTGTTCCTCCTCGCACTGCAGCGTTTGGGAAAAGCGCAAATAAGAAGAAGCCACAACTCGGCGCACGCATATCTGCGCAAAGCAGATCAGAAACCACCTCTAGCCAAGACACAGAAGCAGTGTCTTGTATACGGAAATCGCAGGTATCCCACGGTAAACGTTGATTAGGGTAGATCGGAGCGGGCAGATAAGCAGCGCGAAGGCGTACGGTACACATATACACACTACCCAGCGTTCCCTCATTGTCCGGCGGGAAAGGATATTCCGCTCCATTCTTTTCCGCGTGAAAACGGGTGAAATCGGGGTGACCAGAAGAAAGAAAGCAGCTTCGCGACACGCCGGCTCAAAAGTGCGTGAAAAAGGAGCTAGCCCAGAAAAACACATAGGTGTGTAGAGACGCCGGCTGACGGTAGTTATGAAAAATATGAAATCTCGTTCTCACGGCCGCGCGAGCTCTGAATGGAGCTCTGGGCCCGTGCGTGCGTGTGTGTGTATCGTGGGAGGATCTCGGGGCCTGCGGACGGCTTTGTGCCCGTCTGCAGGACGCTGTCCATTGACAAAAGGCCGAGCAGGTCCCCTTTTTGGACCGAGCGCGCGCTTGACCTGTCCCCCCTCGTCTCGCTCATTCACCTTTTCTGCTCGGACCTGTGTGTAGGTGTACAATAACCCCTTTCCTCATACGCGGCGGTCCTCTCGATTTTTTCGATCAAAATAAATCATGTGGGTATACAGTTATGTTTTTCAGCTGCATCCTCCTCTCTGTCTGGCTTCTATTTTTCGGTAGACGAGCAGGTATTATAAGTCGGCGCTGGCTGCGCTCTCGCAAATTTTCTCATGACAAGGCGAGATTTTTTCCCGCTGCGCGAGCGGCCCGCTACGTGCATTCCCATGCGCGCGCTTTCCTGGAGATCGCGCGGCCCCGGAAATATCAGAAAAGGCTTAGCTCTGGCTCTTTCTCTTTTTTTTTCCTCCTTTCGTTCCGCGATTATCATCTTTGGGAAATTAAAGTGTATCGCTGCGCGAAGAGATGCTTGAATGGAGAGGAAGGACAGAGTGATATTCGAGGAAGGGAAGTGAGAGATCTTTTGCTGGATAGGTGTGATTGTGCTAGGTGCTAATTCGATGCATTCGTGGATGTGGCTTATCTTTAGGTTCATAAATAGAAAAAATATTCTGCTCGCGTGTCTTTCGAGGCTTCCGAGTTCTCACGTTATTGTCTGCGCGCGCTGCTCTCGTTAGTGCGTTTATCTACATTTTTAATTTTTTATTTATAAACAATAAGGTAGTGCATATTGTCTATTTTATTCCAATCACGTTGCTTATTTGAATAGACCGCGTTACAACAATATATCAGACCGCAATACCAGCGAGATATACTTTATTTTAAAAACCTCAACAATCAATCATCCGATTCGTTACATCGCCAACAAACCACAAGACCAACAATAACCCCAACACCCACCAATCAGCGCGAAAATCTGACCAAAAGCACAAAACGGCGACCCTTGACACCCCCGCACGACCGGGAGACAATCGGTTTTCCATCGCGCCAACTCTCACGTTAAACGAATAAAAGAGCGCGCCGGACCAATGGAAGTTGCGGAGCTGCTTTTGTACTGTCCGAGAGTATTGCTTAATTAGAAACTTCTGTGGCGGCTGCAGCTCGCGAGCTCGTTACATTATTCAGAGCTGGTATAGCTCGTATGTGTGGCTGGATTCAAAATGATGGTGTGTAGGTGTATAACGCGGCAAACTTTTGACACGCGGCAGCGGGCGGCAAGTGCCGAATCGTGTCGGGCGCGGGCGTGAAATAATTAAGGTGCGAATCCGCTATAAGCTCAAAAATTCATGCGAAGGCGGGACTCGACGGGAATTTTGTGGCTTGGTGGGCTTTAAGCTGGACGCGTGTATTGCGGTTCAGAAACATTATATTATATTTTTGATGACGCGAAAATTTTAATTGCCAATCAAAATAATTCGCAAGGCGGCACCCACCCCTTAATTAAATCGACCTCACCGCAAATCCATAATTCATCCAGCATCGCATCGCTCCTCCTCAAAAAAGAAAAAAAAAAGAACGCGAGTAGTCAGTCCCTCAGCGCGTCAGAGATCCTATAAATCACGCGTCTAAACAATAGCCAGAGCTCGCTGAGGGCGCACTCGGCGTCAATAAAAACGCACATAGTTCTCGAGGCGGCATTCCCCCAGCGGCGCCTTTCTCTTTTGCCAATGATGTCACTGCTTGGATCGCCGACGCCGCCGAGCCGTCGAATCGACCCAGTTACGCTCGCCTCGAACAATGATCCAGCACCGAGCGAGCGAGGCTCCTCCTCCCCCCTCCCCCCGCGGAGTCCGGCCTGCCGGCGATTGTTAATAAATTTGTCGTAAAACGCGTCCCGCGGTGCTATTATCGCGCTCTCTCTCCCGGCCTCGGCCAATCGCCGCTTTGAGCTGGCTCTGAAAAATGGCCGCCGAGCTTTCGTTTGGCGTGTAAGGTCCATTGCGCTCGCTTGGGTTTATGCAAAAATCGGGCTCGATTGCACAGAAGGAGGAGGGAAAAAAAAAGTCAAGTCGGCAGGACGTGATAAGCCGGGATTTCGTAGGCGACGAAAGAGTCGTGAAAGCGACACGCGCGTTCGTTAAAGCAAATATCCTGCGAGAGAGAGCCGATCGCGCTGAAAATCGCCTTACTTCCCTTTTCCGGTCTTGCGAGGAGGAGAGACGCTGGCGACGAGGCGGTATTGTGTTTTAGCGGCGAGGAGAGTTTCTTCGGTTTGTTTGCTTTTGCCTGCATCGATCGCGACCGAGAGTCTAAGAATTATTAAATAACGCCTGCTGCGAAGGTGCTCGTCAAACTTTCTTCGCGAAGAGCACGGAATCATCGAATGACCCGCTAATTGCCATTATAAGCACAATAGGCTGCTCTTAAGCTTGAAGAAGCCTCGAAAATCAAGAGGCGCAAAAGAAACCGTTGCCGATATACACATACCCAGCTACTTCTCTTCTCAAGTCTCCATAATAAAAAGCGCTCAGAATCCGGGATAGAAGAAAGAGAGCCGGCTCCAGGCGCGACAAGGAGGTGGGCTTTGTTGACAGGAGGCGAACGAACCCGCGCTAAATATCCACCTACGCGCGCACACCTCGCGTCCCAAGGCCGCGCGCCTTTTTTTAATTACGCGCTTCCGGCACGAGCCGCGTTCCCATAGCTCTCGCCTCTTCTTCCTCCTTCTCCTTCGCGCGAGCGTCGAAAGAAGAGCACGCATACACACACATATATATATAGAGGCCGGAGTGGGGGGGAGGGAAATGAGGGAAAATTCTAAAAGCGCCGCGCGAGCGTGAGCCTTCCCCCTGAACTTGGATAGCGCGCTTTTCATAGCACGGTGGTTGAGTGCGCGCCACATGCGAGCAGATAGCTCCCATGCCGAGGCGAGAAGCTCTGGGTATGTTGTATTTTTAGATGCGTACGTGTGTACGAGGCGCGAGCGCTGTGATTTTCAAGGAGAGCTGTGTGTCTAGGCGAGCGCGGCGGCGCTAACGGATCGTTGCGAGAAAATGAGACGTTGCTTAATGAAATGCTTGGTTTTTTTGTTTTTTGTTTTAATGACGAATTTGTTGTTGGTGACGTGGGAATTACGGGGATGTGTGGCGTTGACTGCTGGCTGTGGTTTTACGTTATTATTGTATTTGATTTTTTATAAAGGTTGTTTGAGTATTTCATTGTTTTAATTTAGTCTAGTGTTTACATTCCGATAAAATAATTAGTCTAGTTTAACAACAATCAAGTGAATCAACTAAATCTTCCTATAATTAACTCTTACAATTATCCAATCAACGCACTAAACGCCACATTCACAATCCCATAAATCATCTCCCGCAATTTGCGGAATCCGAGGATAACAAGCCGCACAAACAGATTGGCTGTTTACACGCCCGAATCGCCCATGCACAAGTCCAGTCAATTGGAAATTCATAGACATGGAATAGCCGAGCCTCCGAGCAGGGGCTATCTCACGAGCAAAAAGGCAAGAGAGAAAAAAAGCGATCGTAATTCGTAGGGTCCGTTGCGCCTGGAAAAAAGATAGAGAAAACGAGACAAGAGGGGATATACATTCCTTACAGGCAATTGTAAGGCCGATGAGCTCACACAGCCCCACACACACACACAGACAGCCAGAAGACAGCACAGAAGCACCTGAGAAAGTGACCCTTGGTCAGGTAGGCAGATCCGAGAGACGGAAGCGGGCCGCAAGTGAAACGAGGGGGGCGACAAAGCGTATAATGCTCTTTGGATTATTGGCCGAAAGGT
Organism: Eupelmus azureus; assembly: GCA_030522685.1. Classification (NCBI taxonomy): domain Eukaryota; kingdom Metazoa; phylum Arthropoda; class Insecta; order Hymenoptera; family Eupelmidae; genus Eupelmus; species Eupelmus azureus. The sequence goes on along the minus strand of JAPYZA010011651.1, from coordinate 1,522 downwards.
GTGTGTTCGCACCTCTCGGGGCCTGTAGGGGCCGAGCGCCTCGGACAATGACCGGACAATGGGGAGCGGGAAACCGAGACTGCAAACAACGATAAATTTAGCTCGCTCCTCGCGCCGAAAGAGTCGGCCAGGACGAGCGGCTACTTAGCCGCGCTTGTTACGCAAGGATAGCTTTAGGGGAGGAAAAGAAGTGACCCTTCGGAGTTGGGTGAATGTGTATAAGGGAAAAATGGGTAAGGGAGCGATAAACGCGGACGCACGCGACGCGGCCTTTAAGAGGCCATTTGAATAAGATGCGCGCGTGTCGCGAGTGGCTGCTTTTGTATGTATGCATGGGATATGGATGCGAGATGGGAGGGAAGAGAGAGAGAGAGAGACGTGTGCGCGTCATCGCATTGTTTTCGGTGTGTCGGCACGAGAGCGAGGAGCGGAGAGATAGAGTCGACGCGGGATGGGAGACGAATTAGCGAGGGGAGTGGCTTTGGGAGACTTGATTTTTGGCTTTTGGAATTGAGAGCTGGTTTGGATTTGTTTTTCTGGTTGTTTTTAATTGTATTGATGAGGATCATAATATTTTTTATTTTAGGAAATTGCTGTATTCGCATTTTATTTACTTATTACAGTTATATAATATCGCGAAGAAAATGTTTTGAATAAATATGTGTATGCATTATTTTTTCAAAGATTCAATTACTTTTTCGACTCCGGATTAACAAAACCCAGGCAAACCCAGCCGCCGACCCCTAAATCATCTCAAAGTATAATCCTAACTGTCACTCCATAACCAAAAGACTCGGCGCCTTTATACCCACGCGAAACGAAATAACAATACCAGCATCCGCTCCTCGCAATCTTGGACGTTTATCGTCTCGTTTCATTATCGAGCCAGCTCCCAGCTACCAAGCCATATACATATATACAGCCCAAGCGAATCGCACAGCAGTAGAGAAAGTCCAATTTCGGCGCATAGGGCCATTCTCGCGGCAGCTCGGCTCTGCCGTTTTCGCGAATTTAACCCCTTTTTAACGGCGCCGAAGAGCAGAGAGCGCCACTTCCCAATAATCCCAGGTTGCAGGGGGGGATACAGGCGCCGCCGCGAATGAACCTGACGACAGTCGTATTTCAGGCCGGAATTGCCCGACGGCAGATTGGACGGACGATATACAGCCCCCGGAGTCGCTGTAATATATATCGATGGAGACGGCGACGTTGGTCATCTAGCTGTAGTGAAAAACAAGACGGTGCTGGGCTGGTGTGAGGGTAACTAGGAGAGAGAGAGAGACAGTGGAGGAGATGGCTGTTAACTGGCGCTGGTGAGGTTTTTTTACTGGATTTATTATCTGCTGGGAGATCTTTTTGTTTTGCGTTTTTTCTTTTGGAGTGTTTGGGAGGAGATTGGAAGAGATAAGAGATTTAGCGGGCTTTGAGTTATTAAAAGGGCGGTTTGGGATGGGGGATTGGTTGGGATTTTGAGGTTTGATTTTCGCTGGTGATGGAGAGTTTTGATGCTTTTTTAAACGAT
>JAPYZA010011633.1:0-13657 GCA_030522685.1 Eupelmus azureus | reverse complement strand
AATTTTTTTGTGTAATTTTTATCAATGCAACTGTTGTGAAATTTAAATATATAATTATCTCGTATCAATACAACTTTGTTTGGCATTTTCTCGTTTACTGAAAATTGATAAACGGCTCTTAGCATCGTTGTTATACTATTGGGCCAAGAATCTTTAATATCAAAGCTCATATTAATAAAAAAAAAACTTCGAAAATTTATTCAAAGAATTGCAAAACAAAATATAAAATCCAGAATTCTTATTAACCAAATCATTGTAAAACACGAAGTATCCGTCTACTCCATCTAGACAAAATCACTTCCTCAAAGACCTTTTCTTTCACACTCTTTAACCCTTACAATAATCACATTAGCTTTACACCCCGTGAAAAATCCTTAAGGACATTCGACACATTTAGCGGATGAACGAAGCTGCGCGCATCTTACGCAAACCTTCTGAAAAGTCGACGAAAGGTCTGATTTCACGCGGATAGATTTCACATCGCGGCAAATCCAATCTCGTGCTCCGCTTGACACGATCCAAACGCACCCCGCAAAAAAGAATCTCCCCCGCCCTTCTGCACCCGTTCCTCTATTCTATACCCTTTTGACGGCGCGCCAAGAACCCCACGACAGCATTTAATGTCACTTTGGATACGGTGTAAGGTACTGTAAAATCGCATGGATTACGCGACGGGGGTACGGGTTTTACATTTTTTTCTCGCGTCATTAAGGGATAATCTTAAAAAATGATTGTCGCGCGATGGAAGGGTTTTAAAGCGCTCAGCTTGTTGTAAACTCGATGTTTGTTTAGTGATTTTCTGAGATTTTTATGAGTATAAATTGTCTGGACTGTTACTTTATGTACTCGATATACATGTTAATTGAACATTTTGATAGATGATGTTAACAACACTGTTTATTTGAAAATTAAAGTTTATCAGTAGATTCAAACGTTACTAACAAGTGAAAATTATTCGTATGACTTATCGATTAACGATGCGTTAGCGTATGCTGTATAGCAGCAAACTATTCTATCCACAGTGGATTTGAATAACAGAGCACCCTTTTACCGACACTACAAGATATCCCTATTTCGAGGCAGAGATGTGGCCAATGGTAAAGTCTAAGTATCGATTTTTATTTCAAAAATAAAATAAAATGAATATTATATTAATTATTAAAATTATATATAGTATATAGACATTTCAATTATTGAATTAATTATTACTTTACAAGTCAATTTTTAGAATATTATTTACCTGATATCTTTGTTTTCAAACATCGTTTATAAATCTTTTAATTTTTATATAAATCTAAAATTATAAATTATTGATATGGCATTTAAAAGATTTTACAGGTTTCAATTGAATAAATAAAGTAGAAAAGGGTCATAGTCAATACATAATTTATTTTGTCAACACGCATTTTCCATAAATATATTTATATCAATATTTATCACCGCATATATATTTTTCTTCTTTGTCCATATATAGTATTTACTTACATTACATCAGAAATGATTTCGCTCATACAACTTTAAGTAGATCTTTTGGTTTGTACCGTTCTGATAATCATCGCAAACTGAAAAATTTTTGCAGTTTGCGAGGAATTTTTGCAAGGCTTTATGAAAATGTTATTAATAAATATGTTTATTATTAATAAAAAAGTATTTCAATAAAAAAATACAATTATTTTTAACATCAGTTTATAAATGTTATTTCATAGTAACATTTTTTATAAATTTTAAGAATATAATAATATTTTGTTAATTGAAACATATGTAATATAAAACAAAAAATTAATTATTCAAAGATAAAAATTCAAGTAATTGTATTCTTTCTAAACGTAGTTATATAATGGATCCGAATATTTTTCCAATCTCAATATAATATTAATTTAAATAATCTTAATAGCCTCGCAAATCTGAAAAACAATCTCCAAATCTAGCTAAACATCTTTAGAGATCAACGGCATTTTTGACAATACATATTCGAATTTCTCATTTTCTCATTCTTTCTCTCAATTGTCTCTCATACTTTGTCTCGACAATGTTTGTTTTTTTTTTGCAAAACTCTTGTCCTGCAAGAGCAAACTCAATCACGTACTTTGTTTAGTGCCTTATGTGTATGTAGCATAGAGCGCACTCTACAAATAATTTCAGATCGATTAATTATTTTTGTTTCTTCTTACTTAGTCCATTTACAGAGAACAGCGCGTACATATTTTTTATTTACTTGTTAATTTTTTTTTATCTTTTGCGCTAGTGGTCAGACAGTTGCTTCGACGTTTTTATATAAACTACAAATGTAAGGGGGAAGGCAGTGCAAGCATTAGCGTTACTACGTATGATTGTTTTTTCTGCAAGATCCGAACGCTTTGTTAGAGCTCTTTTATTTAAATAGTTTCTTGAATAAAAATTGAATAAGATCTAAGATCGTGTTTGAACACATTATTTTTCTAGTAATTAAAAAAAAATGTTTAGTAGAAAAGTTGCTTTATATATCTATAGGAGTACAATTTTAGTGCTAGTACGCTAGTTTTAAGTATTTGAATGACTCAATAAAATAGCATGATTATGTATATTGTATTAGAAAAAAATTTAATTTTTTCTATAAAGTTAGTATTTAATAACAAAAATCCGTACGTATAATTTGATCTATAATTAATTTGCAGCAGGATTTAATTTACATAAATTTCCATTAAGAAGAAAATTTATATTATAAATATGGATATCGTTATTATGTGTGTTTTACAAAAAAATTTAATTATTCAGAACTGATTCATATTCATTTGATAATTAATATATTTTACAAATATATTAACGCTTTATGGCCAAGTAACGTTCCTGTAGAACTCACCACATACATAAATGAGCTTTAAAAAACATCTAATGTTCAAATTTATTTTATTTTTAGAGCTATTAATGTATGTAGGTTTTATAGGTTTAATTTGGTCCTAAAGAGTTAAAATATATTACGAATGTAACACAAATAAGTGCAGTACTTAAAAGTAAAATAAGACAAATGTTACTGTTGTAGTTTTTGCAACGCCAAAAATATAATACTGTAAGATTGTAGAGTTAAGTATAGTATAGAGCTTTTGAGGATTTGCAAAAAGCATTATAAGAAAGCAGTAAGTAAGTTCACACAAGAAACATGGAAAATGGTAAAATGTTTCTTTAGTGGATACTATTTATCCAAGCTAATATTATCTACGAATTGAATACATCTCGCCATTCTCGATGGCTTTCAAGTATACATAAAAACGAAAGTCGATGAGTACTAATAATAAAAAGCCGCTGCCTCGATGTTAATTCCACGTAGCGCAATTACAATAAAACACAACAATCAGATTATTTTAAGTCTATCTAACCATCACAGCTACACATGTGAACATCTCCACATACCCGCATCGCATAATTAACATCATACAAACTTATATCGCTTATGCTTTCTAGACGTTGAATGTTAATAAGCTTAATTTCTTAGTTCACTTATGAGATCCTATGGTTATACTCATTTTACAGCCTGCGCATCGATTAATATCGACCATTGATTGTACGATTAGGATTTGTGCAAAGCACAATATTAAGCAATCACATTAAATTACCCAAATTTCGAAACATCCACCACTATAAAAAATTTGTTATTCATGTACAAATAAGTAAAATAAGTATCTTTTATTTTACAGGTTTTAGATAATAAGAACGTATTTCTTTATTTTTAAATTAAATCCAACGTAATAATTGTTAAAGATTTACAAAATTGAAATGTATTTTACTAATAGTATTATCAATCTTTAAATATTATATACTTTTTATAAAATCAAACATTTTTTAATTAAATATTTAGTCATAAATAAAAATAAATTAAATGATCTTGATTAATTGATAAAATGTAAGAATCCTAAATAGTTTTAAATAATCTTGTTACATTCAATTATTATCCAAATGAAAAAATGTTTAAAGCGAAATTACTTTTAATTATTAAATTTACAATTCAATTAAAGATGAAACAGTATCGTCATAGCTTGTATACTTTTTTAAATAGATCTTATGTATTTTTTAACACGTTCATAAAATATTAAGAAAAAAAACGATTAAAATTAACTTAATTCTGATAAACAATCAATAAGAATTATTAAACGGTATTATTTACACAAGATATAACAGATAATAAAGACCTTAATAACTAGATTTGATGAATGTACAAAAAAAATGGATTCATAAAGATTAATTTCATTTTTTACAAAACGTATTTGGATTTTTTTTGTGAATTTGTAACAACCTTATTTGTACTGATTTCGTTTGTTGTGTAAATATTTTTACTAAATGTTAACAAATAAAACCGACTCTATAAACTAATTTGCTTCATTTAAGAATAAAATTAGCTTGTGGACGGTGTCAAAATAACACACATATTTCACTAAAAAATACAATGATAAAAAGACTTGTTAGTACACCTTAACAAATCTTAAAATCTAAATTATTTTCTACAGTTTTCTGTACAGTAACTATGACTATATCTTATGATTAAAAATAAAACTACAAAGTACTATATTTATTCTTTGTGTTTTAAGTTAAAGTATACCGTACATACATTAACCAATTACAATCTAAAGCTATGTCAAGCCTCGGCTATCCCATTATTCTAAACGTATTCCGACTGTGCGTGCAGTTATAAATTTATTACGTTATTAAGTTTTAGATTACAATTAATTACTTTTGAGGATAAGTAAATAATCTAAATTTTATTTTAATTCAGTTAAAATATAATTTTAATTGATCAATAGAAAATATTGTCAATCAACTGTCAAAAAAATTAAAATGCATAAAAAAAACTTTTAATGATTTCAGTAAATTTAACTTTATGCTGTAAATGTTATGATGAGATTTTAACATTAGTGAACCTCAAGTAATGCATTGTAAAATTTAATTTTGTATATTGTAATAAAAATAATTCATCATATCCAAAGAAAAATAATTGAAAGTCTCATTTATAATACAGCATTAAAAAATCTATTTCATAAAACTAAATACTTTATTAAATTGTTACTTTTGTACTTGTAAAATAATAAATTATTCTCTTATGGTATTCCAATACTTTTCAATTTTTGTACTAAAATAATTTTTATTTTTTGTATTATTTTAATAATAAAAATGAGACTTGCAATACTTTTTATAATTTTGTCTCTATTTTTTACCTGAATTTATAAATTATCTATAGACAAAAGCATGTACATATATTAATATCTGATACTTTATATATTAAGTAATTGTTACCTGTTAGTATAGTACACAGCAATATTATAATCACGATTGCGATAGTTATCCCCTGCAGAAATAATTTCGCTTTATTTTCTAGTTTTAAAACACTCTTTTTAATTAAAGATTATTTCCCACCAAGTGTATCCTGTTTATATTTATATATGCATTTATAATATTACATATTACAATTACTTTAACCTAATCTACTTTATTTAATAATCTTCCATTTTATTCTATGACTTAAATCTATAAACCTTTTACTATTTAACATTGACTTCACAGGAGTAAATATGCAATTTTCATTGTGTCTTTAAGACAGAAGTCTCTCTTTAAATTTATCAGTGTTTTGTGCGCAGCATTCAACAATACACTCGGAAAAATGTTCATTCATCCATGAATAAAATATTTATTTTTCAATAGGTGCTAAACATTTTGTATATTAATTTAGAGCAATCGCTTTCTGAATATTTTTCCGAGTGCATATCTACACATAGTCTATATTCGATTATTCGCAAAATTTTTATCGTTAGCAAATTTTACTTCGCATCATATGGATTTTCTTAATTTGCAAACGATGCTTATCATTTTTTACTATGTACACTATTAGAAATCTTAATTCTGCAAAATATACTCTAAGCTGGCTATGACTATGTTGACAGTTTTACATAGCAGCAACTAATTTTTATTTCAAAACACTTAGTATATATAGCTCTTACAATTATTTAATATATATTTGTAGCTAATGTAATATAATATTTTTGGAGATAATGCAGTTTTTACGGAATAAAGCTAAATCATGCTTATTGTTTTATTTTTTGTAGATAAAAATCCTGTAATTAAAAAATTTCTTATTAACCGTGAATAAAATGTACTGTAATTATTTATTATTAAAGTAAATAAGTTATTATGATTGTCGGTAACATATTTAAAATTTTTTTTCATACACTTTCTCCAATAATATTTTATTTTTCATTCTACTTTTTATCTATGTTTTTTACATCTATTATCGTTTATTACTTATGCTAATCTCACGTTATAATTATTTTATTGTCCAGTTTTGGAACATTTCTTATAATTAATTATTGTCTGTTCACACAGTATTGTCAGATATTTATTAGATTTTTTTGCGGTCTAACTACAAAGCGTTGCCTGGATACTAAGGAAGACAATTACTGTCCATATTTTCCAATCATTTTATTACCATTTCCTGAATTTTAGATAAGCCAATTCGATTGTTTTTAATTTATTTTCTAAAACTAAATAAGTAATACGGTAAAGTCATTTTATAAATACTAAATAAATTCAAATGATTATAAAATTTATTATTTATTTATCTGTAACTAAATACTAATAAAATCACTTTTTAATAAATAAAAAATATATCAAAAACTGTATTATGTACCCATTCAGTCAAAAATGTAGCTTTTTCGAGCAAATTTACCAACAATACTTGTTTTTATAGTCATTTGTTATCACTTGGAAAAAGTCTAAGTGATTTCATTAAGGCTCCTAGGTTTCGTAAATGACAGATCATTTGTATAAAGTATATTTTATTTAAAAAACTATGTCCTTTAGAGTGCTGATCAAAAAGTGCTGGTGCAGTATTTTCTCTTCATTTAATTTATATCCCTAGAATTCAGTCAACATCATCATTCTTTACATAGGTATAGCGTCTACATCGATTACGTATTGTTTGAGTAATGAGAAGCTAATTGTTATACAGTTTTATTAAGCACTATTAAACTACATAGTACTCAGAAAAAACTGTTCAATTCAAACATATTTATGACAGCTAACTATTCACTTAGCCTTATTTATAGAATCAGAAACATGTTTCAATGGAACTGTTTCAAAACAATTGTTTTATAAAATTTCAATTCAATTCATGACCAATTTTTATCCGAGATTTTTTTCTACACTGACTTAAGAGTTAAAAATATAAGTTGCATTATATACTCAGTGCCCATCGTATATATGCCTTTACAATGTAGATACATACGTATTGTAACTTACCTCAATAACGTAGTTGTATCTTTTTTACAGGATAATTTTACTCGCATTTATGTACTCTAAGTGTTTTACATTCGAAAATGCTATCTTAAATAATTGTTCTTATTCTATTAGAGGACCGATGCATTTCATGCTTTAATCAATATCAATTTAGCATTGACTATTCGAATGCACAAAAGTTGGTGGCTCAGAAAGGTTGTAATAAACCACTTGGTGGTGTATCGTATTGTTGCATCCCGTTCTCCATTTCAAAACCTAGGACATACAAAAATCTTTTTATTCGCATCTCATGCGCGATTTTATTTTGTTCGAAGGTTTATATTTATATATTTAAATACGTTTTAAATACTTGGTATCGTTATATCATTTTTTTTGTATGTAGTACCAAAAGTATAATCAATTCCCTATAGAGTACTGCCACAGACGCTCATTTTTTTATCTGAACTTTGCTATTTTTTACTTAAATAGGATGAGACCATTCACGGGCGTTTTCCTCCTCGGGTAAATATACGCTTATTCGTAGAAACACGTAGAAACTTACAGATACAGATCTGAAGAACAAAATACACTCTACGCAGTTGCATTAAATTTCTCGATACTTTTGTACATATGAAAGTTGAATAAAAATGTGAAAATTCGTAAAATCTATGCTCAATTCTAAAAAATGCAAAGCATTTTTATTGGTTGCGCTGATTATTCACGTATGTGTATACTTTGTGAAACAATTAAAAACAGCTATACTCATTTTTTCTCTGCAAATCTCTACATGCTTCCATCTTCTAAATCATTCATATACTGTATGTTTCCGTTTATTTCATGTTTTAGATCGCAGAGCCCTTATACCTAGAATTTCCTTAAGTCGATACATAGAGCAAAACTGTAGCAAACTTGTTAATGTCGTATGACGACTTCCATCGTGACACAATAACATATAGATATATACTATTTTATATGTATATTAAAATCGCCAAGAAACATTATTGTCTGCGATTTTTCGTTTCGCGTGCCCAGTATTCCCTTATTTATTTGTTATTTTTTTTTTCTCGAACTTATCATTGGTTTAAATTTATTGTCGTGGCTTACAATTCTCTCAATAGCGAGACTTTATTGTCGCAAATAACTTGGAAAAAATTGACATCTCCTCATCGTTTAACGGTTCTCTCTGTTTTAATGGTGTATGTGACCGTCTTTGAAAAACGCGCAGCTCATCATATTTTCGTCTATTGCATTGCCACTCCGCTCTGTTATTTCGTATAAAAAATACTTTCGATCGACGGTAATAAAATATCAATTTTTTTTTTAAAGCTGCGCGCTAGTTCATTGTAATAATACAGCTTCTCTTGTTGTCCCGTTGTACGCCTAGCCTTTTTTGCCGCTCCTCATCGTCCAGTAATTTTTGCGCTTACTAGAGTCGTCGATTTTCTTGTCGGCCTGATGAGGGTAATGCTAGCCGTAGTCGTTCTCCTTTTCCGAGTGCTCCTCGATTTCCTTGAGGATCCAGGGCACGTACTTTGGCACGTATGCATAGACGCCTGGTAGTCTTGGATGGGCGCATTTTATGCCCCAGCTGACGATGCCACCGACGAACCAGCGGTTCTCGTCGTCCTTGTCTTGACAGAGCAACGGACCACCCGAGTCTCCCTGGAATTCGAGATTTTCTCGATTCGATTAATAAGTTTTTTAATAACATTGATTGATTTTGTCTCGAGTTTTAAAAGGTTGATCGATTTAATCCGTTAAACTAGAACTTAGAGTATTTAATCAAAATTCAGCGATTTGGTACAAATCTCGTGTAGTATATTTGCCCAACAAAAATGTAAGATTTTTGTGAAGATTGTTACTATTATCAGGGGATTTAGTAGAGCCAAATAGCATACTTTTTTTAATGGTTCTTGTTCTCTTTAAATTTTGTTCAAATAATTTCCGCAAAACGTTAGTTATACAATTATTTTATTAAAAAGTATTTTTAATTACAGGTAAAAAGAAATATTTACAAATTGGCTCTGTGGGGAAGGATCAAAATTGTTCACGTATCTCGGGGATTGCATACCTAAACTAAAGTAGCATTTGTCTAACTACAGAAATTAAAATCTTTGATTTTTAATGATGGGTCCTAGATTACATTTGTTTTTAGTATCATTTTTCAATGAAGGCATGATAGGACCTTTTTTCTAACGTATAAACGATATTGATTTTCACTTTCGTAAAGTCGCTCTACACCCGCAATTTTCTAAGCTAATTTTGAGTGCGGTAAAAGGCCTACTGAACGCATCAATTAGAAAAAGAAATAATTTTTTTTTATCATAAAAATTTCCTTAAAAAACAACGACCACCACAAAGACATAAACTTAGCTACTGTAAAAAAGACAGACACTTACCTGGCAAGCGTCTTTACCACCCTCCGGATATCCAGCGCAAATCATACCGTCAGTTACGTTCAGCTCCTTGTGTACTAGCCACGAGTTGCAAACTTCCCTGCCCAGCACCGGCACCACGACCTCATTCACAGCCGGCTCGTATTCCGAGCGAGAGAATCGTGAGAGTATACGAACTTTCCGTATCCTCCTTTTTGCCCCAGCCAATAACCGTGCAGACTGTCCCGGGTTCCAAATCGATATTAGCCGGCGGCAAGCAAACGGGTCGCAAGTGCTCGTGAAATTCGACTCGGTGCTCCAGCTGCGACAGAAAGAGAGCCGACGAGTACAGCTTGCGTTTAATTAACCAGCCAGGAGAATGATAAAAGTCTCATTAGCTCGCGTATTTTGTGGGGGAGAAATTTTTATTGGATCGTTCTTACCTGAAAGAGAGCTACGTCGTTGTCGTGGGCGACCCCTTGATTGTAATTGGGATGGGGGACGACTCTCTTGACTTTCAGTTTTTTGCCGAGGTAGGTGTGAGCGTGCCGCCTAGTTATGCCTAGTTGTATCGTCCAGCCGGAGACCTCGGAATGACTAAAACTTTTGAGTTTTATTTTTGCCAGATTTGATTAGTTGCGGTGTTAAAAAATGGGACTCGGTGTGCACGCACAAAACAAATAATTTCAAAAATTGCCATTTTCTTTTTTTTCATTTTGATTGAATATGAACAGGTTTTTGAAGGTCTTAAGATTAAACTTAAAACATTGTGATTTCATTTTAATTCTTAGAATGGCAATAGTAAGCATTTATTTCTTATTATTTTTGTTAAAAAATCAATATGCAGTACATAAATGAACAAAAAACTTAATGTTCAAATCTTAATGTACAACGTTTTGACAAATGATTAACAATTAAAAGCTACAAATATAAACGCTCGCTCACAGAAATAATTACAAGTAATAATTTTACCATCCTGACTAGGAAAAATGACTTTTATGTACAACACGAAATAATTGTCAAAAAACCCGTCTTATCTCATGTTACGATGGATGCAGTAGTTTTTTTCTTTCTTTCCTCTCCGTGCAGCTAAGAATCTTACAAGTACTGCTTAATTAAGATTAATGGGACTGCCGCGTAATTAGATCTACTTCAAAGTTCTTACGAAGACTAATGACGTAAGTCAACTGGTTTGTTATAAATAATTAATCAGAAGTCATGCAGACATGACTAACGACTGAATTTCCTAATCGAAATTCTTCGACTTCCTTAAAAAAAAAATCACCAACAACATTGCAAATCCAAGCTCCCCAATCAAAAACACAAATTTCCAAACCCCCCTTCCCCCCAGCTTCAAAACGTTAAAAAAAACACACAGACATCAACGAAGGTAAAAACGACTTTGTCGAATGATTGACTCACTTGCCGACGCAATGAGAGGCCGTGAGCACCCACTGATCCGCGATGAGGACGCCGGCGCAGTAAAAAACTTGCTCGGGTCCGCCGAGCAGGGCGGCAAGAAACGGCCAGTCGCCGGGCGCCGACTCCACTCCGCCCACGATCCTCGTCCGGGCCTTCGAGTTGCCGTAGGTGTGCGGCCTGCGACCGCACTCTGCAAGCGGGAAAGGACACGGATCTTTATTGCTGTGCGCGTGTCGGGTTGGTGGAAAGGGGAGAATTATTGGGGAGGTGAGGGTGGTGAAGATACAGAGGGCGGATGGGATTTTTCTATATATAGATTACTGGTTTGAGAGTTAACGATTGATTTTTGGGTTTCGTTGATAAGAAAATGTCGAAGGTCTAATTAGTGAGTGGCTTTTTGTGGTAAAGACTTCTTAAAAATTACGAAACTTTAAAAAGTTATAAAAATGACTTTTAACGATCAGAAGGTGCAAAAAAGTTACTCACCATATCCGGAGCAGACTAAATCAATAGTAGAATAATGCTTTTGATCTAAACACTGCTGGAATTCCTGAAGCAAGTTCCCTTGATTCTTCTGTGCCAATCGCCAGCGCTGCGAGGTCTCCAACACTGGCTCCGGAATGGTCACGTTACTGTCAGACATGATTAAGCTCGAAGAATTCACCGTGCTGAAAATTCGAAAATCAATATTGCAAAATAGTAGCGCAATAATTGCATTTGCACTATGAAGAGGAAAATTGTATGATGGGACACGTACTTGTACCCTAGAAGCCCACAGATGCTTCTGGCTGTTGTTGCTGTCCAGTTTGCAATGCAAGCGGGCATGAATTTTCCTTTCTTAGCGTGGTAAACTTCTAATCGCCCTTTTCCTACGTCTCCGTTTCTTTCGCTCAATCGAACTGTTTTAAGAAACATACGGTATTAAATTATAATGCTGAAAAATTCGAAACAATAGTTGAAGTGTCGGTCGTAAGAAGGGACTTGTTATTGGTGTCGCGTGCTAGAAGTAAATCAGTGAAATCAGATAAAAAAACTAATTAATTGAATTAATTTGAAAATTTGTAAAATTTCTTTAAAACTATACTGTACTTCTATAAAACTTCTTTATAGATAAAAAAGAACAGGTGCCAAGCTGGAAGTTTTTTATAGCTTCAACTGCCCTAGATACTTTATTTTTATTCGTTGAAGTTAAAAAGCTTCAATTTTTTTTACGTTTTTGAAAGTTCTTAAAAACAAGTAAAACTTAATTTCGGTGTTTAATGTCCATTACTAAAAGAATGTCAGAAAAAAATCTTTTAAGGAGAAACTTCCTTTTTCACTCTTTACCTATTAATATTTTTGTAGAAATCGATTTGTTTATTTTCTAAATTCACTGATTGGATAATACTTTTCCGCGTTTTCAAGTGCTAAATCCCTTCTTTTATTCGACATTTCAATTGTAAAGTTTTAATTAAACAAGGTTCTACTATTCTTATTTATTTTTCGAGAAATTCCTCTTTTCCTTAAAACTTTAACAATTAAAATTATATTTTTCAATTATTTTTGGCGCGTTTATTTATTTTTTTCTTAATAATTAAATAATATACATATAATAAGTTTGTAAAATAAAGTTTGATAGAACTTTGTTGCATATTTGCAATAATTTTAATAGACATAACAAGATGATTTTTCTCTTTATTATATTCGTTGTAAGATACTAAAAACTCGAAAGAATCTATCGAGTTTTATAATAGATCGCTTTCTCTACATTTATTCCTTTAATCAACCCATTCAGTACTGTATATACCGACTAGCTTTACCGGTATTTCAATTCAATATATTTTGAATATAAGAATTTTCTATTTACTACTCAAAATTTATAATTTACTTTCTTGGCCCTTTCAGATCCAATGTATATTGCAGAATACATAGACATTTCAATCTACATACGTTTTAAATATTTACAAAATTTTGTTGAATTTAAATGATTTAAAAGCTATTTGAGTCAATGCAATATCTAACATAAAAAATTGCGTAAAGGTTGAATTTTTGTATTATTTTACGTTCTCTTTTTTTTGTAGACAAAGAAAAAAATATTACAGTAAAAAACAATTTACTTCTGAAAAGCTCAATCCACAAAACTAAGAATCAACCAGCACTCAAAATCAACCCAAAAAAACCACCAAAAACACCCGCCAACCCCCGCACTCACGGCAATTGCGCTCGTCCTGGGCCCAGGGGCAGTCCATGACCCCGTTGCAGATGTGCGAGGCCGACATGCACCTCCGCTCGCCGCAGTGCAGCGACACCTGCGACAGGACGTTCTTCACGCTGCTGCTCGCCGGCGTCTGGCCGCTCTTCTTCCCACCCACGCCCTTCGAGCTAATGGCCGCCAGGCCGGTGCGCTCGCTGTCGCTGCACTCGCCGCAGCCGATCTCGTCGGTGTGGTCCTCGCAATCGACGTGACCGTCGCAGCGCCAGTCCAGGGGGATGCAGCGCTTCTCGTCGCACTGGAAGCCGCTCGGGCATACTGCGGGGGGATACAGAAAAAAGGTTGGATTTATCGCCGCGGCGTGTGGTTATGAATACGAGCTGGGTTTGTTAGAGGTGGGTTATGAAGCTTGATGGATGATGGGTGAGGGGTA
>JAPYZA010011632.1:0-14462 GCA_030522685.1 Eupelmus azureus | reverse complement strand
ACAAAAAAAAAAAAAAAAAAAAAAAAAAAAACAAAAAAAAAAAAAAAAAAAAAAAAAAAAAAAAAAAAAAAAAAAAAAATTAAAAGTAAAAAATAATCAGCCCCCAAATCTCAGTTTCAATCAGTCGTACCCTCGTCTAGCCGCATTTAATCAAGGCTCCGTCAGTCCTCATGAAAAGCGCATCAGCTCGCGCGCTCGCCGCGATAAAGATATTACGAATTTGTCCCGGTGCTCGAGGCTGATAAAATTCCGAGCAATCTTCCCGGCTTCTGATATATAGAGCGGATGATTCGCGCGGCTGGGAAAAGTCTCCGGAGGAGCAAGCGCCTAAGAAAAAGCGTTATGAACTGCGTGCTAGCGTCGAGGCGTAAAAACGAGCTTCAAGCTTGGATTCGAGGCACAATGATGGACGGGCGGCAGAGTATACGGGGGATTCCGCCGGAGTTTTAATGTTCTCAGAGGGAGGGAAGAAAGCTTTTGGGTGTTTATATGTTGGATAGTTTCAGAAATCGATTAAAAATAATGAATTCTGTAGTTACTGAAGAAAATTAAAAAATACTTTTCACTAGGCGAAGTTGAAGTCGAGTTCAATATTGCAAAGTGCACTTAGGTTAGCGTTTTGTTTTTTTTTTGCCTTTTTTTTACAATATAGCAAAAGTATATGATAATAATAATTATATTTTCCTAAACAATATGTAATTTTACATTTCTCCGAAGAAAATTAATTTTCTTTAGCTCCTATAAAAAACTTTAGTAATTTTTTATTGTTGGATATTTCAAAAAAATAAAATATTAATTTGTGAGAAACTTATTAAAAATTATAGATTCAATAAAATTCATTGCACACAAAATAAATGTAATAGCTACAATCATTTTTACACTCGATCCAACTGAAGAATGTTTTATCAAAAAGCGAGCTTCGCGTAAACTGTTGGCTTATTCTAAAAGTATAAAAGTTTAACCCCCCACAGTCGTGCTTTTAAATTCGCTTGAGAAAGCCAAAAAAAGAATGAAACCTACAGAAAGCCAAGAAGGAAAGCACCCCACAGCCAGCTTGTAGCTTCGAAGGAGAGAAAGAAGCCCTCAGACAGCCGCGAACCGAAAAGTCTCGAAAGCGAAAGACAGCAGGCAGGGCGCGCGCTTTACGATATCGCCTCTCCCGCGCGTTGCGAGAAACTATCGTTGCCGCAAACGTCTATTTTGCTCCTGCGCGCTTCCCGAACCTTTTCCCCGAGACGCGAGAATACAGGGAGAGATTACGGCCGGGCTAGGACGGAATTTTTGCGATATTCATGCTTCGGCCTTCTCGGCCAATTTTCCGAATATTACCGGGGAATCGGGGGGCCTCCGTAGGCGCCGGAAAATTTTCGACCCTGGCTTATGTATATGTATGTGGATGTCGAAGAACGAGCTTTTAAGGAGCTGGAAGGAGAATGGCGGAGAGATTCTCGGGATGCTTCGGCTCGTGTGGATGAGGAGTTTAATAGACCTCAATGGGTTTTGTAATGGAAAGCGAGTGGGGAAGATGTGTGGCTAGATTTATTGAATGGGGTAAGGTGTTTTCCTTTGCTTGGAAAATATTATGTCAATCGAGGCAGTGATTATCTTGTTTTCGAAAGAGCTTCATATTAAAATACCAATTTCGTTTTTTTCCTGAATTCCTCCAGTTTTTTTGCTCTGAATAATTGATAATTATTTTCAATACTTCGGCAATAATGTTAAAATTGAGATACTACATCGAACGACATAATTACGATCTCGAAGAGAATCGATGTTGCAGAGTTAATATTCACGCAAATTTTTAATACTCTCGAACCTTTGTAGCAATTACGAGCTCCGATATTACATTTTTTATTAAACGTAATGATACCTCTTCCATTATTACGAGCACGACATAAATCACCGGCCCCAATATCTTCGTGCCCCAGCAATTCAAAGATAATTGATTCATTTTTTCACTTTCAATTTAAAACTTTCGGCTTTTAGGGCGTAAATTATTTTCTTTCGCAATGTATGCAAAGTTAACGTCCTCGCTTAAAACAATTCATTCGAGAGGAAACACGACAATTTATAACGATACGCTTCCCACCTCTTTCATCATAAATTAAGCTTTTTACTCCAACAGTTTATAGGAGCTCCAATAACGAGGGCTTGTTACCTAAAAAATATATTCCTTTTAAGTCACAATAACATTTTTTAATATAAAGGGAAATATTTTTTAAGCTTACTGTCTCATCAAGTTTTCCTTTTTCTACTTTGTTTCTTTGAAATCATTGATTTCGATATTAGAAAATTAGGTCTTTTCAGTAAAAAGATTTCGTTGTAGTTTCTTATTTATAATTTTATAACTTATTCCAGAAAAAAAAACAGAATAATATCAATACATATCCTTCGTTTAACACCGACTTTGTAAACGAAAAACCATCTGAGTATTTTGTTTAGCAACTTTGCTACCTTGCTGGATTTTATTCACCCAACACAAAACGGGTTCGTCGTATTATTCAAAAAATCGCGTAAACAAATCGGAAACTCATCTTCCTCGACCGCTCCAAACTTGAACTTTCCGCCAACTTTCCGACTTCCTCACTAATTTACATAAAAAAGGGGAGCGTACGAAAATCACTGACTAATCCGAATCGAGGCGAGCACCGAAGAGAAAATAATAACGTCAGCACATCTCCGCTAGGACGCGAAAAAAAAAACAAGAATATCGCACCACTCAAAAACCTACTAGCCATAGAAAACAGAATCAAACTCGCGAGCATTTCAGTAAAAGACTTAAAACAAAGCTCTTTGACGCTAATGGCCTCGCGCTACGTAGGTATCCAGAGTAGAATTCACGCGGCAAAAGCGCTTTTCCTTTTCTCCGCGCGTATACACGTGTGTGTACGTACATGTATATATGGAGTTGGCTCTCAGCTCGGTTAGCTCTCTCTTTTTCTCTCTGCAAGGGCGAGCGCGGAAACGTAGCTCGTTGATACCGCGCGCGCGGATCCTCGTCTCCTCCCCCTTTTTCTTTCTCTGAATTGGCTTTGCGCGAGTATACGTGCGCGCAAGGCTATGTGTATATAAAGCCCGAGAGCTAAATCGAAAGGAGCTTTTGCGCGAGAATTTTTCGTTTTCCTCGCCTCGAGGAGGGGAATGATAATACGTTTTTAACATTCTGTTGCGCGAGCCTCGATTCGAGGTTGCGCCCAATGCTTAAGTATTGTTTTAACGCTGCTGCGAAGGCTCATACTTTTCGGATCTTTGCGAGAATAGTCGAGATAGTGGCTTATATATAGTAAGGGCCACTTGGAATATGGAGGGGCGAGTGTGCTCAAGTGGGATTTCAAATAGTTGGATGAAATATGCTGCGAGATTTTGGCCGAGTTTTACCAGGATTTTGTCGATTATAATTCATTGCTGCTCGGAAAAACTAAAACAACGAATGTATTATTTATCGGGCGTTTCTGGCTTTGATAAAATCGCGAAGGATGTTTCGTAGTTCCGTATAAATTATAGATACAGATCTTGCGCGTAGTCATTTTTTTAACAATAACGTAAATATTCATACGCTTATTTATCTTATCATTCGAATCGTTATACTCATCATTTATTTTTTTTTCTACTTGGAATTTTACATGAATAGCGCAAAGTTATACAAATCATGACAATAATTTGATTAATTGTATCTGTTATGAGCTCAGAAAATTTGAATAATTTCGTTAATCAAACAACCTCGTAAAAGCCATTTGTATTAATCCCAACAAAATAGTAATTTGTCACGCAACAAAAAAAAAACTTTACCCAATAAAAGCACCGCTTATACACCCTTCGCCTGAAAATTCCCAAATTCACTACTCAGCGCAGGTCCGTCGACGTGAAAGGAACAAACGAATCCCGCAAGCACGTCCACAAATTATTACATCAGCCGACCTTCGTCTCATCCCTCTGCCATCAGCGCCATTAAAATTCCATTCCCGGCGAAGCATCCGCACTTTGCTCGGAAATGGATTCCTAAATAAGCGCGTCACATAACTCGCGCATTTGCGGCCACGCGTATATACATTATATCCTCTCGGCGCGCGGGCGCGCGGGCTTGCGATGAAATCACGGAGGCGCTAGAAAAACAGGCACGCGGACGTGTCACGGATATCTTTTTCGTCTCTCCCGAGAGTTCGCAGGGGAAGCTGGCCCTCGCTCGCGCCGCACACCGTCAAGAGGCTATATTTTTTCAGCCGAGCTGCTTCCCCGGCGCGCGTTTTTATTGTGGCTTCCTTTCGGCTGCCGCCACGATGGGACGAGATGATTTTTCGAGGTACAAAATATTGATTTACGAGAGTGCGAACACCTCGGCTGCATGTAAGAGTCGACTGGTTTTTTTAAACCTGCCAAGCGGCCAGATTGTTTGGATATTAAATATAGCGGATTTCAACGTGATGTAAGTACATGGATCTGCGGCTTTACGGATGTACTACAGGTGTCCGCGTTTTTTTTTTCTTTTTATTTTAACGCAATTCTTGAAGTATGCTACATAAATAATGCGTTTTTTTTAATTCTAAAATTTCAATTGTTAAAAAATTAGATTTTAAATAATTGATCAAGCTCAAAAATAAGTGTTTCATAAAAGATAATTCGATTAAAATAATTTCTAAACATTGGATTAATAAATTTTTTTTACACGAAAATCGGTTCGCCTTTATGAGTCACCAAAGAGTAGTAACGTCCGAACTTGGCTACCCCCAAGATAGTTAACAAAACAAATGTAAGCTGAAACAAATAGCTGGAATAATAAAAATAAGTTACGTCTGCCGATCTGTCAAGCCCTGATCGCCCTCGCAAGAAAAAAAAACGAAGAAATTCCCACAAAACCTCTTATGGGTCAAACATTCCATGACTCACAAAGCAAGAAAAAACAAGCACAGATACAAATCCTATTCGTCATACGCATGCATTTATTAAAAACGGAAATGGAGAAAAAATCTTAGAAAAACGTATACTCAAAGAACTAGAAACGTGAAGGTACGCACGCACAATAAAGACGGCGTTTCTAAAATTAAATCCTTTCCGCGCTCACAGAATTCTTCATGAGACTCCACATCATCCCCTAAGGAGCAAGGGCATTAAACCGACGCGATATTTTTCCCCGGAAGCGAGAGATAGCCTCGACGCAGGCTTCGCACATACATGTGTAGGTGTATATACATATATGTATAAAATATCTGTCTCAAGGTCGCGTTTATACGCACTCTTTTTTTCGGATAAGGCTTGCTGGGTGTATATAGTACGATAATAACACATACGACAATATGCGCTGAGGGCTCGAACTAGAGCCAAGCAAAATTTATGTGCTCTAGAGCAGCCGCTAAGAGCTCGTCTTTCCCCGAGGACTTGATTTATCTGTCTCGCGGGCGACTATTGCGTATGTACGTGGCCGAGGAGTGAGCTTATCGGATTTGTGATTGTGCTTTATTGTTATTGCGAGAGTCTAGCTTCTTTTGTTTGTTAATATTGTTATTGCTTTTATTTGAGAAAATCAGCGTGTACAGATACAGAATATACAACGTGACTCCTAATTACAATTTAGAAATCGTTAGAAAAAGATTAAATTAATTAATTATTTTGTTCTGAATCGTCGTCGATGTGAGGAAGGTATGTAAGAAATTGTTCAGCTACGTATAATTGTCTATAAGTTTTACAAATCTGTCACATTTGTATGTATATAAAGACATTGATTCTTGTACGTATGTCACCTGATTTACATGGAAAAATCTACATCCATCGAACTATAAACATTACACAACCGCTTTCGCGTTAATACACACGGCGATAAAAAGTTTTTAATACTCGCGTAAGTACACAATACAATCGCGCGTAAAAGTGATTCTATTCCAGTAAAAAGTGCCATTCTCATTGACCTAAGGTATAATTAAATAAAAAATCATTTTTGTACTCAAGCGCATTATCTTACAATCATTTTTCAAGTCTACTGCCCTTCGTACTCTATCGTAAAATTACCTAGTTCAATAAACTCTAATTTTACAAAAGGAAAAATAAAATAAAAAATCATTAAAACTCGTACGGAGGACGGAAGATCTTGAACACCGAGAGAAATGACATTCTAAGAATAATTATAATCTTTAGCATTGGAAGGACTAACAATATTACATTAAGCAAGGTTAAAGTTACATTCGTTAAATTCATTTTATTGCCAGTTAGCCCTCTCAACGCTATAAGAATCTAATTGGTAATATCTAATAAACTTCCTCTTGACGATGTACAAATCGTAAAATATGCGTAAGTAAGACAAATCAATCTTCAGTCGGTCGAGCGCACCACATGCGCTTGAAAAATGAGCAAACTACAGCAAGGAATATATGTCTAGACGAAGTAGGCAGCCAGCTGCGCCATCTTGTCCTTGGGCGGACGAGGCTTGCCCCGGCTACGGCCCTTGGCGTGTCCTCGACCTCGTGTAGCTACTGGTTTAGATGCAACCGCTCGGTGTTTCTCCACCAAACTAGTAAACGCAGGGGTACAGAATACGCAGCCGGTCATCTCCGTCTCCTCATTTGGCAGTTTACTCTTGTCCTGCAAGAAACAAGTTAAACAGATCTAAGTTTTTGAAGTGAAAAGACTTAATTATTTACTTTTTTATATTTTACTTGTTTTATTATATAAAAAAAAATACAGCAAGTATTTAAGCCGTGTTAGATACGTCAATCCGATAACGGAAATCTAAAATTTATCTACACTAGAACTATCTCCGAACTAACTAGATTATCATTTTCAACCGTGAAACCACTAATCCTAAAAAACTAAAGAAAAACATTTTCAAGAGTTTAATCATGGTTCTAAACTATTTGATAATAAAAAATATATAACAAGAAATATTTTAAGGAAAATTATTTAAAATCTATAAAAGTCTGAAAATACAAAAAAAAATACATTACATTTTTTTATTTCATATAAACTTTCTCTAATTCAATTATCAAAAAAAAATCATCACCTGCTTATATTCAACAGTGACCAGCTGAGCGCCGCAGTCGCACACATCGTCAGCCTCGACCATGACTTTGTGCGCACCTTCAAAAAGATGAATAATAACGTCGCAACGATTGCAGACAAGTTTCCACTTAGGTGCAGCCGATGGATCCAGCACTAGGATACCCGTGTCGCACTCCAAACAGCTCGACAATCCATTCGAATTGAGTCCATGCGGGCAAGTTGGATGCGTGCAGGCATTGCAGCCGCTTAATCCTTTCTTCATATCCCTACATTTTGGAATACAGCAATAAATTATAAAGCGATACCTGTACATATTAAAATTGAGACGTATTTATAAAAAAGTATTATACCTAAATGGTGGGTTGTTGAAACAGTATGGGCAGAAAGTATAACTCTTGCCTCGAGTACCCGTAGAATAAGAGAGCAATTCGAAGTCGTCGAGTGGACACTTGAGCTCCTTGTAGATTCGAATGTTTCCGTTCTGAGGTAGATTATAGGTCTCGTTGCAATGTGAGCAATGTAACCGCGATGGTTTCGTCTGAATGTATTTCATGTAACGGCGGCACTTGCCACATCTGCGTAAGAATAAAAATTTTGTTTTTGTGGAAAAAATGTAAACATTTTTAAAAATAATAACCGAGTTTAATGAAATTAACCAAAATATTTTCAAATGTCATATAAACAAACGTCAATACATTTACCAAGTCACGCATTTGTATTTTATTTAAAAAACACAAAAATGTGATATTTATTATGGATCAGAATTTCAATGCCCTCAATTAGAATACGTTAGAGAAACTTATAAGCATTTTTAATTTCTTTCTACCTTATTCAAATACAATAATATAACAAAATTTGTTTAAACATTTAATTAACACATTCTGTTTTAAAGTACTAATGAATTAATAGTTTTAACAGAATCTATACTAACCTCGAATGTGACTTTCCAGAAGCCGAAAGAGGAGAAAACGAGACTTCAAATAGTTGATCCATAGCCTCTATGCTTTGCACGAAATAGTGAAACTTTTGTTTGAAAATTTCGACCGTATGCTGCAAAACGGCATGAAAATCTGCTCGCCCAAGCGCTATAAGATTCAATTGCTCTTCCACCGCTGAACGCATCGTTGGTAGGACCAACTCCGGATCAATCTGCAATTTTTAAAGCGGATTTAAAAATTATATCAGTAGCAACATTAAAGGGAACGTTGTCAGTAGAAAAAAATACTTACTTTTTGATATCCATGAACCAAAACTATTCCCAACGACGTGGGAACGAGCTTTCTACCGGACGCGACATTTACGTAATTTCGTATGCAGATATTATTTATGTGAACTGGTATGGAAGCGTCGGTACCTATGCCATGCTTTTCCATTAAGGTAATTAATTCTGATTCGGTCAAGTAATCCGGAGGTTGTGTAAAACATTCCAAAAGTTTTGCCTGGACATTCAATAAGGTAATTTAATTTAAAAAATTTAACTAGTTGAACTTGATTTATTTATAATCTGATAAAGCTCGATTTTTAGAAAATTTTTAATACTTACATCTGTGATTTTTGCCCTTTCACCTATAGTAAATCTAGGAACTGACTCATTGTTACTTAATGCTTGCCATGTCAACAAACTGGTGTATCCAGGGTCTATCAGAGAATGCCCTGTGACTGTAAATATCTCCATACCTATTTCAAATTTAATGGTAGTACTAAGATACTTGCAATCCCGAGCGAGCTAGAATGTTGAAATTTATTTGTAGTATAAAATAATCATTATTGAAGTGAAAATTTAAATTAAACAATAATTAGATATAATAGTTTACAGTTGCAATGAAGTGTCTCGTGATGTAGTCATAAAGCCTCCAAGAATCACCATCTAATTCATTTCTACTAGCAGCTTTCATTGGAGTTATAGGAGGGTGATCACCAGCATCATGTCCTTTTTTTGGTTTATTGATTCCAGTGCTCAAAATTTTACGAACTTCATCTCCCCAATCTGAACTGTTTTGTTGTTGCTTTAAAGTTCCACTAATTATAATAAAATATAAAAAAGTTATAATTTATATTCATTTAAAATGTTATGATTGAAAAATATTTTAATTAAACTTTACTGTAAATCAAAATTTTCTGGATACGATGTGGTTTCTGTTCTTGGATAACTTATATATCCCTGAGTATAAAGTCGTTCTGCTATTTGCATTGCATGATGTGGTCCCATACCTAATCCAGAACTAGCAACTCTCATTAATTCTACAGTATTCAATGCTATAGGCCTTCCTTTAGATTTTTCGGTGCTTTGTATGCTTGCCACGCTAGAAAAAGAAAAAATTTTTAATTACACCTTTTTTTTATAAGAAGACAAAAATTATATTTAGCACACTTACGTTGCATAATCATGTTCTTTGACATGACTAAGAAATATATTTGCTACTTCTTTATCAAAAGATCTTACACGACTCCAACTTAGTACTATATCTAATCCATCTGAAGATTTGACTGTAACCTATTTAAATTAATTATTTATATTAGATTATTCACAATATTCAATAAATAAATATGAAATAATTAATTTCAATTTTATTAATTCAGTTAAAAAAATAATACCTGTAGAACCCAATATGGATCTGGTTTAAAAGTTTGAATTTCGTCATGCCTTTGAACACAAAATCCTAATGTAGGAGTTTGACATGGACCATAAGAAATCAGTGAAGCGTCTAAATCACCATATTTTCCCTAAAAATTAAATTAGATAAATTTATTTCAGAGATATGAGTATAAAAAAATTTCTAAAAATGTTGTTACATCTACTTACTTGAAAGAATTTGGTTTGAAACCTTGTAAATGCACATCCTATCCTCAAATCAAGCTCCTGACGAGCATCAACACTTCTTGCTTCATTTTCATTTGGTTTGGCAAGATTGGCCAAAGCAGCTTTAATATCTTTATCAGTAATTGCAGAAAATTTTGCTCTCCAAATGTCCTACAATAATTATTGAAAAGTAAAGCAAAAATAATAAACTAAAATAAATAAACTATTAAAATATAAATAAATTACATTTGGATTTAGCTTTCTGGAAGATCCTTGTTGTATAGCTTGAATTACTTCGAAACAAATATTTTCACCTTCTTTGTCACAATCTAACCAAAGGACCAAATAATCGCAATATCCGCCTTCCTTAGCAAGAAAGCTAGGTATTTTGAGCTTCGGAACAGCTTCCTTCTTTTCAGTTGGGCAAGAAAACAGCTCTGCCTGTAAAAAAATTTATATTTAGAATTTGAAAAAATTACTGTTAAAGAAGATCAATATATAATATACTTCAAATATATACTTACTGGATCTACTTTATCCCAATTGTTATATTTTCCTATGAAATCTAAACTCATAACATGACCACAAACTGAAGTCATTTTAAAATTAACAGTCTCATTTCTAAATTGTCCGACCCACTCATGAACTGAGCAAGAGCCATTTGAACCTAGTTAAAACAAAAAGTATTTAATAAGTTAATAATCTAAGTATTTGTATATGGTAATCATAAAATTATTTATTTTACAAATTTAATAAAACAAATTAGAATGCACATCTTAAGTTTTCATTCCAAACAATGTTCAATGACATTAATTGTCTTTTTACTTTTAGTTACAAAGCCAGTACCTTATCAACAAATATTTCATTAAAAATAATATATTGCCCACGTTTATTATTGCTCAAAATGTTTAAACTACTCTAATTTAGCAGACAACTCCTAATAACATAACCTACCTTTTCGGGAAGAACACCTTCCATTACTTAAAATGTTGGCGAGAGATGCGGCCAAGGAAGGCTTTTCAGCCACCATAAATGCAGTCTTCATTTTGAATAAATTTTTAACTCAAAATAATAAATTTTTAACACAGAAATCGAGATAAATTTACTTTAATTGTCACATAACTGTCAGATACGCTTTTGCACCTGTTCAGCTACTACTCTACTCTAGCTCCCTCTATCAGTTTTATTTTCATTCATTTAAGCTTTACTATTTTATTTAAATATATTATTATGAATCACAATTCTATAAATACTCTTCCTAAATGAATGAGTTCCATAAAAACTACTTTTAAGGGAAATGATTTTATGTTTAAATTGAAACAATCCATGTCAATAAATTTGTTTTATGTCAAATAGTTTATTTTTTACAGCCTTAAGAAATTATGGTCACGCGATTTATAAACAATTTATTACAAAAAACATATTAAATTTTCTTAAAGCTAATTTATAAAAATCACTTAAATGAGTTATGCCTGACTTTGAACACATGATCAAGAGGCGAGTAAGGTGTATACTGATTGGAGACAAAGACATCATCAGCTTGGAGATCACATCTTAGAATAACAACTCCGGATGGATTTACTTTGACCTTAATCTTAGTTTGGGGTGTAAGAATACCATAATCGACGTCCTCATATAGATCCTAAAAATTCATAATAAAATTAATAATAAAAAACTTATCAATTCTATTTCTTGCTATTATAAAGAAAAATATATCGTACCTCTACTCTGTATCCACCAGGGTACTGCAGTCCAAGCTCTTTCAAAGTCACAGATACATCAGAAGGCGTACCATCTGTTCTTCTATTCAAGAACGCAATCGCGTACGAATAGTAGTTTTCGTATGTGGGTGTAATGGGCCTTGCCCAAATTTCAATGCCCTTATGCTGCAATAAAATAAGTAAATATTAGACTAGATTTATAATTTATTTTAAAAATAAAATATAATCTCGTTTTTATTTTATATAAATCTTTTAATAAATTTAAGTGATATAAGAAAAGTATTTGTATTGTTTTATTTTCTTAATTATGACAGTAAAAATTCATAACTATTAAAATTATTAAAAATAAAAAAGTATTATGAAATACTTAATAATTTATTTCTTTTTTTTTTCTAATAAAACATTTATTTTAAAATATTTAGTTTACTTTCAATAAATTCATAAGTAACATTTATATGATAATAAATTTTATTTACCTTATAAATTCGTCGACCTTGAATACCAAGAGGATCCTGGTCTACATCAATAATTTTCTTATTTTGTAAAATAGCTTTGTACTCTGGTCTGATCGTTCTAAGATCAACGGACATGAGAAGAGGAGCTGCTAAAATAGCCCAAAGTGCCATTTGCGTTTTGCTCTGCTCGTAACTCAAGCCGAAATTGCCGACGATCAACATATCAGGATCGTTCCAGTGTCCTGGTCCTGCATTTGGCACAATCGCGTCTTGATTATTACCGTAATAATCTATAATACTTTCTAGACTGCTCCAAGAGTCTTGAATATCATCAAAGTTCCTCCACAAGTTGCAGTGATGAATGATTGCAGTAAAGTTCGGCTGAAAATAATTATTTTATTAAATTTTTCATTAATATTTTTATTAAATACTAATAAAAATTCCTATCTGCTTTTATTAAAATATTTCAAATCATCAAAAATTTTTTAAATTTACTTAATTATTTTGTATTTTATATTTTGTAATACTCTAAACATTTTAACATATGTAATGTATTTTATAATTTTAAAAATACATGTCACATCTGTCATATGATCTGTCCTTAGAATTATACATTATTATAAAGGAAGCTACACTACACAAGGTAATAGCAGGCTATGTCTTTCTTAATATCAGGCTAAATTATCAGCACTTTCTAACTTTCCATTTTCAGACTACACATACAAAATTTTTTAGGTAAAACCAGAGAGCACAAACTGTGAAATTATATGTTTGTTTACCTGCATGCCAGCATAAATTTGATAAACTGGCCAACTGCAAGAATAAATCATTGGCCTTCCAGTTTGATTTAGATGGAAGCCAAATTCTGGGTAACCTGGAAATCAATATTATACTATTAAAAAATCTGTCATTATTACTAAAAAGCATGTTTTATGTGTTATATAATTTACCTTGGTCCATCTCACTAGGGTGAGCATAACAGCCATCAAGTTTCACATAGTCTACGTCCCATGAGGCAAAGAGCTGAGCATCATTCTCCAAGTATCCTATGACTCCAGGATATCCTGCACAGGTATAATTACCAAAATCCTCGTAGATACCAAACTTCAGTCCTTTGGAGTGTATCTAAAGCAAAGCCATTAGTAGACCATTAATTATACTTTTTAAAGAAGAGCCTTAAGATGCTATATAATTTCTATAGTGTCAATCATCTAACTCATTACTTTCGCTGATCATTGCGCAACAGAAATGAGGTAAGATAATTTTTGTATATCTTACATAATTGGCCAAGCTCTTCATTCCGTAAGGGAAGCGCTGTCTGTCAGGCACAAGTTGTCCATTTACATCTCGTTCCTTTTCTAACCAGCAGTCATCTATATTAATGTATTCGTATCCAACTGCTGCATATCCTTCAGCAACCACAATATCTGCCATTGTTCTGAAGAGCCGATCACTGAAAAATTTAAAAGACAATTTGTTTTATTTCTTTTTTTTGAAAACCTTAAATTAACATAGAGAAGCAACAACATGCTAGTACTGAGTAATTATCTATTTTGATTTATCTGACAGACAAGAAAATATCTCCAACATTTGAAGATGAGAAAAAATTTTATTGAGACTTCATTAACTATATAGATAGGAGGTAATTGCTATTTGCAGCATTTGTAACAGAAAATTGTAAAATTTTCATTAGCATGATGACCTAGAATCTTCCATTTATGTAATGATCAGAAGACAAAATCTACATACAACACTGTTTATGGCTCTTTCTTCACACGCCTCAAGGACACCTGTGTCCTTGATGAGTGCAATGAGAGGAAAGTGGTTCAATCCACTGTCTGGCTTTTTCGAAGGTAATTTGGCACAGAAAGTTTTTGTACCTCTGCATCTTAACTTTTTTTATGTTCAATATCCATTCAACCCGTTGGACAGGTTTTATATGTAAGTTGAATGCACAGAAAAGCATAAATAAGATTATCTGACTGACTATATCAACATGCATTTGCATTAATGAGATCCCAAAATTACAAATAAGCATAGTAGAATGATTTGTCTTCCAAGATTACACTTTTCATTTCACTAGTGAAATGAAGAGTATATTTTTATAAAACATTTTCTCTAATACACAAGAAGTTGTGACATATTTATGTGAAAGAATTCACATAATTTATCAAATTTCAAAATCAAATTATTGTTATTGCATCAGAATTATATTTTTAAGATAGTAAATAAATATACAGATTAACATAATTTTTCTTATCATAGATCTTGGATATTAATGTTAACTTATTATAATCAGAAATTAAAATGCTATTCAATTTGGAAATAAATACCAATATTTAAAATCAAAATAGTAAAACCAAATAAATGTATTATTAAGTACTTTAATTAAAAAAAAATAATAATGTTGTAAATTAAATATTAGTCATTTTTATTTTGAAGATTAAAAAATCCTTATCTATTTATAAATAAATAAATTTTATTTTATTAAAAAACCAT
>JAPYZA010011629.1:0-12328 GCA_030522685.1 Eupelmus azureus | reverse complement strand
ATAGCAAGTACAAAAATTTATATCAATAAAAGCTATGATATACTATTTTAAATCATAATAAATATTTTATTCATTTTCAGTCGATTCAACCCAGGCTGGTCCCCTTAAATCTTTAAAGTGAATTTTCTAAAAGTATATTTTTCAGATTTTAAAGCCTTTACGGTGAGATTTTCTTCTGATCAACTTGATAATTTTCAAAGTCTACAAAAAAGATATTTTCGGTTCAAAAGTATCAACGGATACCATAGGATAAATTCTCATTATACAATTTTTATAAAAAAAAAATTCTTCACAAATGCAATTTCACATAACATTTTTTATTAGTATATAAAAACAACTAATTTTAAATTATTAATTTTTTTATTTTTGTAAGTGTTAATAGTATCTGATCACCTTAAGTCAATTATCGCCGCGGACATCGTTTACTTTACCGCATGTGACTGCTCTAAATTTAAAGTAGACACGTAATTAAAAGCTTGTTCCAGCTGTTAATAGGTTGTCCAAGTCCTTTTACGAATGGATGCACATCATTATCTCCCTTTAATACCCCACCATGTTACGTTCATGTATTCGCCGAGTACATACACGGTCTGGACGATGAGGACATTTTGCGCGTTGTCGTACTAGGATTATAAGCTGATGACTGCACAGTATTAAATGTACGTAGTTTTGGAATTTTCGATCGATTGTTAAATATTTAGATATATATTTTTGAGAAAATGTAATAACATGTAAAGCTCGCTTGTTTGAATTTAAATGTATCTCGTTGAAAATTTCATATTTATTTTGACGTAACTCTACAATAAGTGTAAGTGGAAAAAATATTTGTAAAACCTCGGCAATATTATACGAAATAGTGTATATGAGTTGCAATTACAATTCTATTTAATTTTGCTCGTTGTCGTACTAGTTTTAAAAACATTTCGCCCGTTGTCGTACTATAGGATTATAAGCTGATGACTGCAGAGTATTAAATGTACGTAATTTTGGAATTTTTGATCGATTGTTAAATATTTAGATATATATTTTTGAGCAAATGTAATAAAGCTCGCTTGTTTGAATTTAAATTTATCTCGTTGAAAATTTCATATTTATTTTGACGTAACTCTACAATAAGTGTAAGTGGAAAAAATATTTGCCAAACCTCAGCAATATTATACGAAATAGTCTATACGAGTTGCAATTACAATTCTATTTAATTGAGTATGCATGTGAATTGGTCGATATTAAAGTAAAATCATCAGCCGTAGAATCACTCGATCGCAAAACTCGATTGTCAAAAACACCAAGCTTCGTTAGTTTTGATAAACGGTGTGCGAATGCTATGCTCGCGCAATATTAACTTTTGAAAATGTCGCAGATATGAAGCTTTTATCGAATTTGTATATTTATCAGTCACCGTTTCATCAATAAGCCTCCAGGATGAAAAAAAAGTTATTTGTTTTTATGAATAGTTCATTTTGAAATGGCGAGATATGTTCGTTAAGATCAAAATAGTGTTTTTTAATTTTTGAATATCGTTAAACGCATATAGATAGATAGATAGATAGATAGATAAATTTTATTATTGCACAGATCAAGTACAAAGTAAAAACAGTCTAAATACAATGCCTATTAAATAGGTCACAGTTTCGGTAGCAGCTTAAAAGCTTAATACATTAGTATTAGAATATATTGAAATGTTGAAACTTTTTCTGGTAGAATATTAATAAGTTCAGGCTAAAAAGCTAGTTAACAGCTGATTTAAACAAATTTTCAATTGATAAACTTAGATAGGAATTTGTCAATATTTTTACAAAAAAGTCACTTGCTATGATAATTTACGAATTATTGAAATTTTGGAGTCTTTTTAGATCTTAATATATATTATTTAATGAATTTTAGATAGTATTTGTCAGCCTTGCGGGACGAGTATCAAACTTTCTAAGAAAAAAGTTTTTATCACACTTAAAATGTCTCTGTTCATCCACTTTGGTATAAGGAATAGAAGACAGAGCAGCCCGTTATAGTAACGTTTTATCCATGACTGTCAGTATGGATTCATCAGTATAGCATTGACAGCCTTTCTCCAGTCGCCAAAGATGCAACATGTTCTACGATTATGTTTGTATAAGTAAGTTAGTAAATATTGTTAATAAAGCATATGTCTAGAAAAGGGAGGTATGTGCGATTAAAAAGTCCAAAACTTCGGCTATTTACAAATGAAGAATGAATAGTTCGTGGCGATCAACAGAGTCGTCTTTCCTTGAATACAAAAAATAAGATATAAATGTATTTTTAAGTTATTCATCTTATATCATACCCACCGTTGAAAAAAAAAACAAAAAAATTACACGATAAAAAATTTTGAAGGCAACACCTTATAAAATTTTCAACCCCAGTAGTAACTTTGGCACTACCAAGTACCAAAAACCAAAAACCAAAACGCCTAAAAATGTACTTCCACCTCTTTCCCAGACGCGAAAGGTATGCACAAAAGCCCTCGTACGTATCCTTTTTTTCATTTCCAGTGCGGCGAAAGGCTTTTAACATTTAGCGCGTGCAGGTCCGGTTTTGCAAAGTGAAAATCGTGGCTCTAGCCCCCCCGCCCAACAGTGCCACGCGCTAATGGTTGTCGCGACCATTTCGCGCCCGCATACGTACGTACATAGGTTTGCGTGGCCGAAAGCGTGCGGAATATTGTGTCGATTGCGGGGCGTTTATTAATCCGTTAAAATAGTGCGGCGCAAGCCCGGAACTTCGCGTATATTCGCTCGCGCTGTCGTAAATGCGCGGAGGATTGAATTTGTGCCTCCTGGATTTTGCTAAGTGTGGGCGGGGATGTCGCTGGAGCGGGTTTGTTGATTTTTATATTTTTGGATAGGAGAGGATGATTGATAGCTGTGCGAGGATCATTAATGAGAACTTGTAAATTGATAGCCGTGTAAAATTGCAGATTTTTGGTATATATGTATACTGAAAAAAGTTTTGAACACTTCAAATAAATATTTCTCTAGTGTAGGTTAAATATTCTGCGGATTTAATTTTTTTATCGAAACTTTATATTTACAAAGTTTGCCGAGATTTTTTATTCTTTTACTACTTGTGCAAGTAGTCGATGCAAAATCTCTCATATATATTTAGGCTCGCAGAGCGAGGAAGGTTCATAAAAAAGAGATCGCCCAAGTGTAAGCGAACAGTGTGAAATGAAACTTTTTATTTCACGGCGCAGAGCTGTATAAAAATGAAAGAGAATTACACGATTTTTTGCGAGCTATATTACTCACACTTGGGAAATGTACTTTTTGATGTAGCTGCGGCTATCATAACGGACAGATTTTCAATTCTTTTATTCAATTTTTGTTAGCAATAATAAATTTGTTTGTTACAGTATTATTTAAAGTTTTATAAATATTGACTAGAATAAATATTTCTTCAAGATATTGTTATTCAAACAAATTTTATCAATACGTTATAATGTTAGTTCTTCAAAATTGTTAGGATTAAATAAATAAAAAATTATAAAGTTACTATAATTATTTGAAATAAATATCATTTTTCATGCCTCTGAAATTCTGTGCATAAAGCTGGATACGATTTTGTTGTTCCCTCATCTACAGCACTGCTCAGTAGTATATCTTGATACAACACTAGAATTGAGACATAGGATCAAAGTTTTGCAGAACTTCTATGTTCGGTATATTTACCGTACTAGGATAGATGATCGCATCACTACAGGAGGAAATTGAGCTAACTCAAGACAGAGGCACGAAAAGAATATTTTATATTGTTACACATTTACAAAATCGTTAGAATTGACCGTCCAAGCTATTTGACATTTTCAGGTCATATGTGGCGGAGCAATGTTAAAGAGCTTAGAGATTCACATGATCATATAGATTTCGGTTGCAAAGCCTTTAGAATTCGTCGAGCCTTTAGAATTTCTCTAGCGAGTCTGTGAAATTCTCTCCTATCCTAGCTTATAAATCTTCCATCTCTC
This sequence comes from Eupelmus azureus, assembly GCA_030522685.1. NCBI lineage: Eukaryota > Metazoa > Arthropoda > Insecta > Hymenoptera > Eupelmidae > Eupelmus > Eupelmus azureus. Next base: position 8,349 of record JAPYZA010011629.1, on the reverse strand, counting down.
TATAGTTTTAAGCAAGCAGTGAAGAGACACCTGCTTCATTTGGATTAAATAAACACACACTAATTTCTCTGTACTGGACTATCTTGTATAGTTAATTTATTCTTTTGTATCTTGACCGTGTCCTAATTTATTACCTATTTTGTCGTACTGTCCTCGTTGTTTTTCTTCTTATTCTAAATGTCTTATGTATTAGCATCAGATCAGCATCTGGTAATATTAATATAAACTGCACTGAGAAAGCAGTGATACTGTTATTGTACTAGTTGTAATATAATGTATAATTTAAACTGTACTTACAAGTAACAAATAATAAATTCATCTATTTCAATACACTCTCTGAGAACTTATTTTTTAATGCTCTGATTTGAAACTTGAATTTTATTACCATTGTTCAAATACTACAAAAATATTCTCGTCATTTCCCAATAATACTTGCACATACTCGCACACATCGTTATCATAATTTGGCCATAAAAGTGATCTCCTTTGTCAGAAGCACATTAACCAATCGCGCTTGTCAAGCATTCATCCATTCACGCACCTCGCACCCGTCAAAATAATCACAATTACCCAGCCACTTGTGCCGACAATTGTTATGACGCACACGTCAAATATAAAATACGTCCCACCCCAACGTTCATTGGCTCTTCGAGGCAAATTATAGTCCCTAACACACATTGCCGCTAAAAATCCACACAACGAGGCTAACTCGTTGTACATAAATACTCGCGCGCGATACACGCACACACGCATATAGAAATATACATACACACAGAGGACGAGACTCTCGAAAAAACCACAACGATGGACGCTCGCGAAACACGTGCGAGCTCGTTCTGCGGTTCGCCATATCGTGGGTATATATATATACTTACGCAAGCGATGCATGCGCTTACGCAATCGCGCGACTGACGAATCGTCACGCGACGACAATTCTCCCTGGGTGCATTCTCTCTCTTCCTCTCTTTCTCTCTCTCTCTCTGCCCTGCAGAATTTTGATTTCGGATGGATGAGTCTGGGAGGGCGCGCGCTCCGACGTGGATAACGAACAGGCTTGTGCGGGTAATTAGACGCCATTGTAGCCGGGAAAAATTGGGGAAAGCACTGGCTTGCGATTTTCGGAAACGAATTTGATGAATATGTTGTTATTTTGTAATAATTCTGTTGTGCGAGAGGCTGCTTTTTTGAAAACATACGAAAATATTGAATGTCATGTTTACGCTATCTGTGCAAATAGCGTGGTTTATTAAATAAAATTTAAGTAAAGCAAACAATTATCAACTTTGTTTCAAAAGTATTATGAATTTTAATTTCTGAAAAAGTATCTAGTGCAATGGTTTTAGTCGAAAAAAGAAAACAAGTAGAAAAGTGTAAGTATAGTCAGACATTTCGTAAAACATTTAATTTTAAATAAGTAATAAGTTTCTTTTTCTAGATTTTGTTAGTGGTATATATATATATGTAGGCAGAAATTAGTTTGTAAGGTAATCGGGTAACAATAAATGTTTTAAATTAGCAAGATCAGTTTTATATCAGTTTTAGTTCACTTGCCTGTGGAGCGTACAATATTTTTTGTTATACACGTTTACTGACTTTGATGCTTTTCGGTTGAAAAGACTGCAGAAAATTTTTGGTTTTTGTGTCAATTAATGTGAGATTGTTATAGTAACAGTTAACATGAGGTTGCCTGCATTTCATTGGTATGGTATTGTCTACGTATTGCCGACTCATATTCGCTCGTATATAGATAAAGTGAAATCAATCATTTATATGTATATATTACGTAAACATATGTATTTCGCAATATTTGATTTAAGAGCGAAGGTCGAGAAAAACATTTTTTGTCCGCCGTGTATAAAAAATCTCATTTTACGGCCACTTTTGTCATCAGGAAAACTCCAAAATTACGAACGCGTGACAAAAAACTTTTTATCGACTACAACAACCTGAAATTCCCTCCTTATTCACTGAGGCGAAAGCGTCAAAGACTCATAGCAGCCCGAAAGCCCGCTCCCTCTCGACTCCATAAAAAGTAAACATCCATAAAAAAAAAGAGGGCGGCGAGCACACGATATAAAGCCATAGGCAGTCGGCGAATCTCACGCGAGTACGCGCTTCTCGCACGAGTGGCGTATTGAAATTTCTGAGATACAGCCGGGCGCGCTATAAATTCGCCCTTTCGCTTTCGGCGCTGGCGCACCTTAGGAGCCCCGATCCGGGGCGATAACGAAGAATTTAGAGGCACTCAGACGATCGTAAAATATTCAGACCGGCCCCCAAGAGCCGCCGCCGCGTTGCTGTTCTACACAGTGTGTCACGTGTGTTTTCCAGCCAGACTTTTGCGTCCTTGCGCAGGGTTGGGTCTGGAAAAAAGAGAGCTGGTGGAAAGGATGCAGATGTTGGTTTGGTTGGAAGGATGAGTTTTGGGAAGGATTGTTTTTTTTTAAGTTTTGTTGAGTAATAGCTTGGTATAATTGTAGGATTTGATAGTCGGTTCGATATACGTAAATAAGCTTTTTCTCCTTTAGGTAATTACTGCTACTCAAAAGTAGGTCTGATCGTTGATTTTTCTTACGCTTGCAGTCAACTTTTTATCAGACTGAAACAATCGCACTAAAAAATACTTTTGAAAATGTGATAAGCCAAATTACGAACAATTAATTTCAGAATTTTGCATAATCCTGAACAATTCTAATTATCTCGCAAACGCGTATTAATCAGCATTTCAGAGTTAAGCACTGGCAAATAAAGTCAAATAAATTCTATAACATGTTCTTTTGCATTAAGCACGTTTCAGAAAACAATGTGGCCCTCCCGAGAATTTTTCGTCGCGTACATCTGTCGCCGGTCGTAAATCATGATTTTTTTTTCTCTACCTCCTGTCTTTTCATTTTTTGAGATTCATTGTTTGTTTATTTCTATTTAAAATCTTCCGAGAAGCGAGTGCAGAATACCAAATCGCGTTATTCGAAGTATTTTAAGTTAAAATGGATCCGAAAATCTCGACATTTTATTTTTTTTATCTTTATAAAGAATGTTCTATTTTCTCTTACGCAATTTCAAATGCAGAGGAAGTAGGTGACCCAATTAGGTGACGTTCAAATAAAGCTCGCAATAAGTTTACATTGCAAGCGATTGAAATTTCACTTTAAATTCTTGATGCCCGAATGTTAATTTGATCATTGTTTCAATGTCTCCCATTCGATGTATGCGCTGCCTACTGATACTCGGAAATTCCGATTTTTAAATTTAATATTAAAATTTGCATAAAATGAAAGTAAATTTCACGTGTGCATTTATTTGTAGACTTTAAAATATAATAAAAACTACAGGAAAATATTTCTAATTTTTAAGAGTCTAATTACTGTTTAAAATTTATTTGTTTTTTACTTTACATCCAAAAAATAAAAATTCAAAGATAATATAAATGGTCCAACGAAATATAATAAATTAAAATTTAATAATTCAAATGAATATACGCAATTTAATATCAATTAATTCACAAATATCTTCATTTGTTACCAAATAGATCGTTCTTTTTCCTTTTTTAAACCTACATTAATTCTGCGACTTTCATAAAGCAATTAAACTTTATCATCGCCAATATCTAACCATAAAAATTTATCGAAAAATATGTCCATCTACAATGAACGAAGAAAAAACTTTCCAACTTACACGAGCAACAAACCGACCCCACTATAAATTAGCAGCTTTCCAAAACAGCGAATTTCCTTCCATATCCGCGGCAAAAGCGCGCAGCCCGGCCTAACCACAAACGCCTCCGTCCTCCCCATATTCGTCAGCCTCGGCCTCACCTTCCCACCCTAAAAGTGCAAGCAGTCGAGGAAATCGAGGGTGGAAGCAACGAACACACACACGAGACAAGTCGATTTTTCGCTTTCTCCCTCGATCGAAAAATACACAGATACACACACACACACATACCCACGCGTCTAACGTTATTTCGCACGTCAACGCGGGCCGAAATAAAACGGCGGCTGGCTGCGGCGACGGGGGGAGGAAACTTTTTAAATCGAATGCGCGTTGCCGCCGATGAGAGAAGTGGATCCTGCGCGACTTTATACTTGTTTCTGTTTTGTTCTGACGCTCTGCCTGCCTTGCTAGACCGACGAGCGCCGTCTAGTTCCTCTGCTCTCCTTATTTCGCGCGAGCGGCGAGTTTTGCTCAGCGGTTATGAAGTTTATCGTCGGAGCTGTGCTTTTTTCGTTTTTTGGGGGGGCTGTCTGAGAAAATTCGCCGCGTTCTTTTGCTCATGCTCTAGTGCCTGTTCATTATGGTGGTTCGTAAATGAAGATGAATAAGTGCAAGGTTTTAAGATCTTACTATTGGTTTCGTTAGAGGATCGAACAAAACGTTCAATTTTATGGGTATCTTTGTTTGATACATATAGTTAAATTGAAACATTATAACGGTGGTATAGTATAATCCAATGATGCAAACTACACTAACAATAAGTATATCTCCGACAATACAAATTTTTATTGTAATGACGATCGCCACTGATTTCATTGATCATCACTCAAGTAACCGCCTCTAACATACACATCACAGACAGAATAATGCATTATTTCACTTAAACTTTCTGTGAATCCGAAAGAAAACTTAACTTAATAAGAGACGATAATCAACCATTTAGTCCAGTTACAATTAGTATTTGAAACAAAAAGAAAAAAATGATCAAGTTCCAACCAGCCCCCACATCCAACTTCTACCTAACAAGCCCACGCTCCGCTCGACTTTCCCCGTAAATAAGAGAGCGGCAGCGCAGAGAAAGAAGCCAGCGGCGCCCAGCGAGCAGCTACAGCGCGAGAGTCCGGGAAAAAGAGAATTCGAGTTGCGCGCTCGCTCGGGCGACACCCTCTGGAAATTAAAAGCTCAAATAGAGTTAGGCGCGATAAAAGTATCCGCGCGGACGAGACAGAGCGAGAGCCGCGCCGCTTGTCGCGCAATTAGCCCCGCATAATTGCGTTTTTGCTCATGCTCGGGGTCCATTACACCGAGAATCAGATCTCGCTTCACTGTCGGAGAAGAGAGAGAGAAGTGAATTTTTGCGAGGCAAAGGACACAGCCTTTGTAAAGGATACAGCGGCACCGTCATAAATATTCACGGGAGGGTGCATAAAATCGCGGTGGCCGGGCGCTAATGATTGCGCGCGGCCGAAGGAAGAGAGCGAGAAAGTCGGCTGCGCGTAGGAGCCGAGAAGTATAAGAGGCGAGGAGAACGCGAGAAAAAGGGACGAATTAAACGCACAATGACGCAGTAGAGAAGAAGGGGGGGAGAAACGACGCGTTGAGAGAGAGCGAGTACAAAAAGAGAAACAAGTGCGAAAAAGAAGTACGGCGTAAGCGAGAAATGCAAAGAGAGAGAGAGAGAAAAGGGTAGCGTAAAGATACACACGGCGGAGCAGAACAAAGCGGAACGGGCGGGGTCGATCCGCGCGCGCTCAGGAAGAGGATGTTTACATCGTCAAAACGCCCATACATTTCCATGTTTAACGTCTTGCGCGCGCGGCGCTGCAGGTATTAACAGTCCGCCTCGTTAGTCTCGACGGGGCTGCAGTGACTGAGCGATATTCTTGTAAGCGAGACCGGAAAATCTGGGACCGCCCGGCCGAGCGGGAATTTTTGCCTCGCGTATTTTTAACCGAGCCGCTTGTTAATCAAACCCGAGCGCGCGCGCGCTCTGCTTTTTAAGCCGGCGTATGTGCCGGAGCTGCCGGCTGCATTAACGATGCGCGGCGTTGATTTTTCCGTTAATGCGTAGGGGAGGTTTTTGCTCTGAAGGTGGAGCAATGCCCGGCTGTTTTAATTATTTCTGTATATTTAGAGAGGTTTGTAAAAAACAGTGTTAATGTTTTTTTTTTTTTAACGGTACTGATTGATTTAACACACAAAACGTGCATAGAGATCTTCACTTAGTTTCCTTTAAAGAGGCTTATAACATCTTTTTCAGGGAAATTGGCCCTCTCCTTGTCTGGATTTCCAGCGGCGCGAGCACACGCGCGTCCGACAATTGGATTTTGCGTTCCGTCGTCGCGGTTTTCAAAGGCGATGGGGAAGAAGAGCGGCGCGAATCTGTAGCTGCTTCCCTCTTCTTTTCGCGGCAAACGTACGTGTGTATCGGTAATTCTTTTAGGAAGAGGCGTGCCTGCGTGGTGTTGAAGGAAAAACTGTTTGCGTTTAGGATATACAGATTGATAGTTTGTGAGCGGTGAGGAGAGAAATAGGAAATAGGCGTTGCATGCTATTTATAATTATTTTTAAATTTAGAAATGTATGTTTTTTCAAAATTGATGGGTAGAAGAGAGTGAGTTTTGAATCAATAGGTGTGTATAAAGATTTAGGAATATTTTGGTAACAGAAAAAATAAATAAAACTACACGAGATAATAGCTCGTGAAATACGAGAATGATGTGCTACAAAGTAGAAATTCACCAGTATATATTTATTTTATTCCGTGAACGAGTGTAAATCCTGTGCAAACATTTATAGCAATAAATTTTTACGTTATTTCATAAAAACAAAAATATTATCTTTCAATGAAAAAAATTTTCCAATAAATAAAATCATTAAAAATATAAATTCTAATGTTACTTTCCACAAAGTCGAAATACAAGCAGTGCGCATTGTTCTAAGAAAATACTAAAAATACATCTCTGGAAATTCCATTAATAATCGCGGAATCAAAGCTTTGTCTTGTTGCAAAAAAAAGGAGAAAAAGATTGCTCCGCGATCGCTGTTGATTGAAAGCGAGTGGCGCCGGGAAAATAATTTTCCTCGGACGCTCGAATTGGCGCTCTCTCGACCTTATTGCTTATTATTTCACTGCCGACTTTCGCCCCTTTTTCCTCTTCTCCTACACACGCACTCGTTCGTTTTTACGCGCGTTTCTTTTTTCCTGACGATTCGCTCCATATTTCAGGCTCTCTAACGAGGGCGTTGCTCTCACTCTCTCTCTGTTTGCGCACCTGCTCGCCAGTCGTTACTGATTTTTTTTTCTTTTTTTAATACAGAAACGCACACACGTGCTTCACACTCGCTGAGAAAATATTGCAATATTTCCAGCAAAACATACGATTACCATTACAGTGTGAAGGTACACGCGTTGCATTGTTGTTTTAAAAATGCTGGTATTAAAATGAACCAGTATGTGGAATTGGAATTAGTAGCTATTTGCAAAATCCGAATGGTAATTGGAATTTCTCAGCATAGAAAACACAAATGATTTCTATTATTATGATTAAATTTTCAAAAATAATAATAAATATCATATTCATAAAAAGTCAATCACAAAATTTTAATATTAAACTATTAGAAATAAAGAGTGAAAAACCACATGACGCCAGTTGGAAATATTATATTTTCCACAATCTCTTAAGCAACTGCAGGCCATTACCGCACGATAAGGTCAATGGGCAGCTCGCCACCCATTTGACTTACCATTAAAACTCCAGCGCCTCCTCGGTGTGTCCAGCGCTAAGAAATATAGGTTTGGAATCTTAAAGGCAAAAGGCCGCGGAAATAAAGTATGAATGGTCACGCCAGCCACTACTCGAGGAAGTACGCGTTTCAAAGGAAAGAAGAAACTGCGATTTTTCAATGACCGCGCGTATACATCAAAGAAGACTAAATATTTGCTCCAGCGAGCTCACGCGCTTTTAGTGAAAATTTGATTTTACTTAGTTTCTTCGGAAGATGCATGTATGTGAAATTTGTGGAATTGAGAACAAATATTTAAACTGCAGCAGTTTCCGTTTTTGGCCGGAAATTAATTAGTCGATATAAGTCGAACTTGATTTTTACAAAGAAAGCGAAACAGGTATACGTGGGCGAATTGGTGAAAATAAACGACAATAGCAAAGTACAAAGGTATTTTGTATTTACCCAGCTGAAGTTTCACATAAATGTTGTTAAAGGGGATTACAATTTGGAGCAAGATTATAGTCGCATCGGTAGCTTATGTGGTTTAAATAATAAAGCTAAGTTCTAAAGTTAGAGAATAATTAAATTTATTTAACAATTTTAAAATCTAATTATAAAAACGTTATTATTTTCTTTTTCAAGAAGTGTTTCAACAATCTCTCACTCAATTAACATAAATTGATTCCTTTTTTTACTTATGCTAAATGTTAAATTGAGACTTCGTGTCAGGTTCAACAGTCTAAACCAATTACTTGCATGCGATATAGTTTTTAAAGTTAGACTTTTATGAACGTATCCATCAAAATGTGTAGAATGAACTGTTATTATCACATTTAGCACATAAGAGATACTATTTTTACTTTATAATATAGAAGTTTTAATGATTTTGCTCTATTTTCTCCTGTT
>JAPYZA010011628.1:0-13088 GCA_030522685.1 Eupelmus azureus | reverse complement strand
AAATTTTGGTTTCTCCATATTTTAATACCTAGAATCATATTCCAAAGATTGAACAAAATCCGTGATCCGGAAGCCTGTGCATCTCCTAGTAAGTTCAATGGCGTGATGCTCGATCGATAAAAATGTACAAAAATAAGAATACGTGAGTTTTTATGCGAGCTTGAACAAGCACTTATTCCCGCCGTCTATATAGATGCAGATTTGACTGTCACGCAGAAGTGTGACCGGTCAGGGTCAATTGACATAATTTGTCAGTCAAAAAATTTTTTGTCAGGTCACGGTCATGACGGTCAATTGACCAATAAATTGACCAGCTCACATCACTGGTAAAGCTGCTAGAGACTGAAAAAATTGAAAACATTATTATACCCTATAGGAAAGACAGTTCGATAAATTTTATAACATGGATCGTAAATTTTTCTACACTTGTAGTAAAATTTTCTGTAAAGTATAGTAATTATTTAGATTGTTCCACTGTGTAGCGATTTTATTGTCTAGTATTGTCATTAAACCAAAGATTTTTCTTTTAGTATATATTATTCATTATTTTGACACATTTAATTAGTCTATATACTGCATTTTGATACTACTCACTGTTAGAAATCTTTCATTTTGTTTTCTGTACACACTTGCCACAGGTTTTTGAGTAAGTGGCGCTTTTGACGCATGAATTACTTTTTTGAAAATAATCAATATGTAATTATTAGTACAAAAGAAGATAAAACATGTTTATAGAAAAATGTTGAACAACTACATTAAATTTTTTGCAAAATAAATTTTTTGTAGAAATGAACACATATATCTATATTTGGATACTCTCCAAATTCTTTTATGAAGACATTTTTTATGTTCTATAAACATCCAAAGTATAATTATTAAGCAAATTTTGTGTAAAGTATTCACTTTTAAATATATTATCACTGTTATTTTGCACGTAAATCTGTACACTAGTTTTTTTATTTATTAATTTTTTTTTGCAAAAAAAGTAATTTATAGCGTTTGTGCTTCTATTCGTCAGAAGTATTTGAAGTCCAGTTTGCATAAATTGATGAACCAGTTAGTTCAAATAACTGTGGTAAGTGGGTACAAAAGCCACAATTCAAGGATTCTAACGGTGGGCAGTATTAGAGATTTAGAGCACAACATATACCACTCAAATATGCTGAAATGATATCTGATACGTAAATAGTAAATATAAAAACTTTATATTAACCGACATTATATTCTACTATCTCTAAAAGTAAAACATATTTTGTTTCTAGTTCGTTAAACTCAGGCTGGCTCTTGTATATCACTATAATTATTTGTTCTAAATAAAGATTAATTTTTCGAAAGTATGAAAAGTTTATATAAGTAATAAACTAGACATTCGATTAATAATTTTTTAAACTAAACCTTTTTATCATACTACTATTTGTTTTAGCTAAAGTGAACATTTCAGTAGCAAAATCTGTATGTGCCCGGACGCTCAAATATTAATTTAATCCATCCAAAACCAATAGATCAAATTTCATAAGTTCAATTAAATAAAATTCCCACTAACCAATAACCAAATACATTCTAAATAAAACAGAAATTTAAAATTGCGAACCAAATTTCCCAGCAACCCAAAACTACACCTCCATTCGTCAATTTAAAAGTTCGACATGCACTTGTCCCGAATAAACGTGCCCCGAACGCAGCCATGCATCTCGAAACAACTTTCGAAAAATAAATTTTTCCGAATCGAAAGAACATTACCTCTCGGACACCCGGCAATTTCGTACCATCGCATCGTCCCTGACACACACACACCCACACACAACTCCTAAACACTCTCACGCCACAGCTGCTGCGCAACGGTCCATGCGAACTTGTTTTCATACCCAAACTTTTCCCCGATATACGTACGAGTATACACGGGAAGCCCAAGTCCGAAAAGTGCCTCTGCCAAAGGAAAGATGAAGCGCGCGCGTGGCCGGCGAACTTACTCCATTTTCCGTATCTTCGCTCTGTACCGTCTCGCCTCCGCTTGCCGAGGATTCGCCTCGTATTATATGCACATCGCGGAACACTTATATAAGAGAAGAGAGCGCGCACCGGGAAGTTCAATCGCCGCGAGAGTTCAAATATGCGCCGCTGCGCGAGGTATATGTTATGTGTATTCTGGCTCGATTGAGCGAGAATATAGCTTCTTGCTTCGGGGGCTAAAAAGAGTGCATTCTTTTCTTGGAGGGAGTTTTAAGTGTCGTTACAGCGATTTTTCAGCGGCATTCTCGCTAGTATTTACGCGCTTGTAAAGGGGCGCTTTTATTTTTTACTGTACGAGCGCGTTATTCAGGTAACTGCGTTTGGATTTCTGCTTTGTTCGGGGAATAGGGCGGGATAATTTATTGACTTTGGGAAGCTTCCAAATTAAAGGATGGTGGGAGTAAAAAGTAACAAAAGAACTTTAGATGCTGAAAAATTTTAACGTTTTACAATTGAATTTTTTGAAATGTTGAAATTTTGTAAATTAGAAAGAGAATTTGCAATAGCTCATTGCATACAATGATTTTGTCAAGGATATTTGAATGAAAGAATACAAGTTATATCAGAATATAGAAATTATTTATTTTCAAAAATCAAAAGTAATAAATTATAACTTTTAAAGATTGAGATGCGACCACTAAGAATTTACACGAAATTAAATACTTTTAAAAATATGACATGTCATTCCACTCTCCAACATAAATTATAATTAATAAATTAAATCCACAAACTATAACCAGTAATAAAAAATGTCAGTTTCGATCAAAACAACAAAAGCAAACATTCCGAACGCTCTCACAAAAAACTCCAGCAGCGCGCCCTTTAACAAATTATTAATTACACCTAGTACCAGCTGTCGCGCAGCCGCCACGCGTCAGTCTCCCGCATCAAACTCGTTAAAACAAGATTTCCCAAACAGACGAGCGCGCGCAAACGCGAAACTGCATATATTGCTCGCAAAAGCACCTCGAAAAGAAATAACACGGCAAGAAGCAGAGGCAACGAAAAGCGTCGGAGAAACCGAAGAGCGAACGGATGATTTGTAGCGCTTCCGCATGACAAGAGAAACCTGGCCCCGGTAAATTCGAAATCACGCTCCGACCATCCGCCGAACGCGGGAGAAACGAAATAGAGAGCGATAGCCACAGAGAGAGAGCAACAGAGACAGCATTCGGAGGTAGAAGCGAGCTTCTCAAAGCCCCGATCTCCGGACCGATCGTCCGGAAAAATGTAATTAGGCGTCCCGAAGCATTCCCCTACGCTCGCTCTCCCATGAGCTCTCTCACAGGCGAGCGCCTGGTTAGCTAGAGCGGCCGAGCGGCCCCTCAAAGAGTTTTCCGTGTTTGCGGCCTGCGCAGAATAAACTTTGCCCTCGGCTGGCGCTCTGCGGCCTGCAGGTTGCTGGATTCAATCGGCCGGCCGGCAAATACGCGTCCGCGTGTGTCTATATGTGCGTGCTGCCTGGAGGCGTGTGTAGAAAAAAAAATAAATAAATAAAAGCGTCGGCGGAAAAAATGGCTAGAGGGACGAACGCAAAAAGTCGAAATTTCGGGGGTAATAGCCGGGAAAAAGGGCGGAGAGCATTCTTTTTTTTTTACAGAGCGATAAAATTGTCACTTTAGAAGCTTTTTTGTTTCCGCGCTTTTTTTTTATAACGGGCCGCGTGCGCGCAGTTTTGAAATTGCTTTTTTGCGGCCGCAAGCCGAGAGCCAACAGTTTATAGTTTTATAGTTTTTATAGGCTCTTGTTTCTCGCGAAACTGAATTGAAATGGCCCGCGATGGGCAGCGCCGATTCGTGTTCTGTTCGAAATTTGAAATTGAAATAATTTTTCGGCGAGCAAGCAAAATCACAGCGATGAAACTGAAGTGGCGCGCGGGAGTGCCGGCCGTTATGGCGCGGCCGGATCGACGCCGTTAAGTCCAGCTGGAAAAAGATATTGAAATACTCGCTCCAATATGGCGCGGCTCTCTAAATCACGAAATAAAGGCTTTTGTAAAGGTCAATTACTCCCGATAAATCCGGAGATTACGTCGGCGTACTGGCCATTACGCGAGAAACTGCCGCGTATTCTTTATACGGCGAAGGAACTGCGCTCCTGGTTCTGTCGCTCTCTGGGCTCTCCCGAAAACCAGCGAAATACATTGAACCGCTTCATCGCGAAAAGTGCTCTTCTTGCGAGACAAAAGAAACCGCGCCGCGTCCCTCTGAGTACAACAACGTAATCTTCCGGATAAATGAGATTTCGAGCCCATTAATTTTCGTCAGCGCTTGTTTGTCGAGATCCGCAGCTGTATCGTTTTTGCCTTCCACGCTCGGCTTTAATTAAAAATGTAAAATCAATACCTACCCGTTATCCTTTTTGTTTTTACTAGAGATTGAAAATCAGAGCAGCGAGCGCACATTTTCGCCCCGAGTTTCGTTCCGAATCTGCAGCCTCATCAGCCTCATTGCCGATTCACCGGAAAAAGCAGGCCTAAGAATGTAGCGGCCGTAATTAAGCCCCGCATATCCGACATTAATGAAGCACCCTCTCAGCCGCTCCGCTTCAAAAGCATACACCGCAGCCTTTTTTGCAGGCTGCCCTACTGGAATATATAACCTCGATAGGCGGCCCGACCACCACGTGTACGTAGACTAAATTCACCGAACCAGCCTGAGGGTGATTTTCCTCTGCTCGCTAGCTTGCCTTCATGAAGTTAAGCTTTTCTAGTCGGGGATCGTGTGAACCACCAATATTGACTTCGACCTCCGTCAGATGGAGGGATAGGTTCTTTGCCCCGCTATTATTCCACCCTGGAGATCGGGTTTTTGCCGATAGTTCGACTGGCAGCGGTGTCTAGGGATCGCCTTGGGCATAAGGCGATAGCCTTGCGCGGTAAAGGTTGGCATGGTAAATAAATTGAGGACAGTTCTGCAAATTGAGCTGTTTGTTTTTGGGAAAATTTAAACGGATATATTTAAGTTTTGGGTTTGTTAATAAAATTGATTAAATTTGTGAGAAATTAATTTTATTATGGTTCGATTGAGTTGGTGAAAAAGTACCTGTAAACGTATAAGTTTAGTTTTACTAGAACTATATATAAAGGGCTGCAAAATTTAAAAGCTGGAATGGAAAGTACTTTTGGAAATTAAGATTAATCTTGAATATTTTCTTCATTTAATTTTCGCTTTAAAATCTCTAAAAAATATTTTATATCTCTAAAGTTATTTTTTAAAATGCATTGAAATGCATGACTAACTTTCAGAATTATCCTTACTATTTTAAAAACAAAGATTATTAAAGACAAATGACGACGATAAACACTGCATATTTACTCATAAAATAAAATACTTTGAAACCATCAAATTCCAAACTACAAAATTTCCCCAACCATTTTCCTTATGAAACCCACCCAGGCAAAACCCGGCGAACTTTTTAATAAACACAGAGCCGCGGCCAATCCGGCCCCCATTTCCCAAAACTCAGCGCATTCCCACGCACAGCCGCACGGAAAGCAAACTATTCAAACAGCAATTCCGATTGAAAATTCGCTTTTCGCTCGGGCCCCTCCCCAAATAGCCAAGAACAGCGCCGGCTCTCGCACCTCTGATCAGTCCAATCTGCCGGGCCATTCTCGTTTTCAGAGCTCGCGCCGCAAGCTTTGCGCTTTTCTCTTCCATGGCCACGCGCCCGCGCGCGCGCGCGCCGCTTCCTCCATTCAGCTATATACGCCGCTCCGCTCGGCTTTAACGAATGCCCGCGCGCGCGGTCAGGAAATTTGCATTCGATCATTCGCCAATATTCAAATTCATTTTGTGCCTGCCCGCCGACGGAATATAACGCGGGTAATCCGATAGACAGGCCGCCGGTCAAACTGCCGGGGAAAGCCTTTTTTCAGCGGCTTGCAAAATTCAAGCGCACGATCGATCGTCACGAATCAAGGAAATTAGCTTTTCTTGTGCTGCCAGCGAGTTCGGGCTTGTTTGCAGTTTTTTTTTTTTAGGGGGAGGGGTTACTTTTTTTGCTTCGGATCTTTTTGTTTTAAGTGGATTGAAAGTTTTTTTTTCCGCGCGGCGTTCAGGAGAGGTATATTCGGTTCTCCGGGCTGGAGTTGAGCTTTTTTTCGCGCGAATTTGTACGAGCCGCTTTTTTAGGGAAACTAGATTTATATGTAGCTTCTGGGTGTAGCTTTGAAATTAGAGAATCTTTTTAATTTGATGAAAGAGTTATTCAATACTTTTGAAAACAAATGTGAAAGGCCGGGCAAGCTTTTAGATATAAGACACTAGTGTAACAAGTACATGTTGAGTTCGTTTTAAACATTTATTTTTACTACAGGTTGTTACTTGGTAAACATTTATTTTTTATATAAATTATTATTTTCGGTGAGTTTGTAAGTTTAATGTAAATATAAATATTTCAATTAACCGAAAGTTGTAATTAAAAGATTATTTTATTTTTGTAAATATTTGATTCACGGGCTTTACAAATGTATCCATAAAATGTAATGCAAATAGTCATTACTTTAAGTATCAATAAAATACACTAAAATTTTATTATAATTACATTAAAGCATAACATTTTGTTCCGAATTCACTTGTATAGGTTGAATTTAATTATTAACCGGACATTTTCATATGGTTATATTATAACAAATATATAAATTTGAAAACCGGCAACAGCGGTCCGCTTTATTCGCGTTACTTATTCCGTCTCGCTTTATTATATTATACACACAACAAATACTTAATATAATTATAAATATTCCTCACACAATGATTCGCTCACAATAATTTCAGCGGGCGATAAACAGTAGCCAAGTGGCTCGTTAGCATCCCCCCGCGCTCGCATTTTATTTTCATTTTATGCGCGATCAAAAAGTCAAAACGCAAGAGCGACGCTTGTTTCATCGCCTAAAAAGTACGCGCGTAAAACTCAGCGCGCAGGGCGAAACGCGCTAGAGGTATAATTGTTCGTACTTTTAACAGCGATAAAACGGAATTGCTCCATTACACTCGCCCCTGCACGCGCGCACTGTTTCAACACGATAACTATATTCTTTTATGTACCTCGCCTACGACCGAACTTACAATGTTTTCACTTCTTCGCCCCCCGCGCAATCTCTTCATTTCTCTTTCTCTCTTTCGCGAGCGCGTTCTCGTTTTCGGTTTTTCAGCTCCTGGCCGAGCCTGGCCCATTTGCACTAGCTTTCGTTGGTCGATTTTCTGTTTTCGTTTTCTACTTTGCAGTGCTTCATGTAACTATAAGGTCTTAGAGAAAACGTGTGAATTTTAGGTACTTAAATTATTTCTATATATAGTATCGTATATTTTATTTTTATTTTTATTTATTATTTTGTGGCATTTGTAATTTATTATATATGCATAAGTAATTACGTGCAAACAAAGGATTTGTTTATAAATGTGCCGAAAAAAGTATGTCTAAGTAATATCTTAACTTCCCCAAGGTTTAGAAAATGAAATTGTTTTAAATATTCGTATACTCGTCTGTCACTTTTCTATTAGATAGAATAATATTAAGATAAGGGTGCAGCATTTTCAGAAATATTTTTAGTTTTAGATACACCTGAAAATATTTACTATATTGTAATCTGAAGACGAATTATTCCATAAATTTTCGAGGCATTACAACTTAAGATGCTATAGTTAAATGTTATGTGATATTATGTATAACATTTGAAAGAATAATTATGATTTTCAAAAATGTTGTTGCGATAACAGATCGATGAACTCATATGAACCATAAAGTTTTATTAAATTCATAACAAAATATACAAATTTGAGATAGCGCACAGTAGAAACACAATTTAATTCTTCGTCAGAACTCAGCTTTCCTTTACCTTACAATTTTTTATAAGAAAGAAATTTAGCTCTATTGGAGAGTGTAATTTCACAAATTATACTTTTTTGTTAAATTTTTGAAATTGCATGCATTTCTACAAAAGACATTTCATAATTGTTAAGGATCGACATTCTACTTCAATATGCTCAATAGAAAAACTTTTAGCAGAAAATGAATAACGGAATAATTTCAATTTAAATATAGTTATATTTACATGTAAATGCTAAGTGGAGATTATTTTATGAAATAATTGATAGCCACTCTAAACTCAAAAGTGTGAAATCTGGAAGTAAAAAGTTTAAAACCTTCATTTTAATCTTTATAGAAGTTTAAATGTAGGTTTTAACTCTTAAAGTAACTTTTATTTACTAAAGAACGATGCCCACAACCATATAGTTAATACTAATAAAATAAATGAAAAATAATTAATACTGACTTTGAGAAAAAAAGCCTAAATACTGAAGGGGTTGGATTTCAACCCTTTGCACATTTTTTTTGGCGCGTTCAAGGGTTCAAATGGCTTCAAAATGTAGCCCTTTCGAATTCAGGGTCGCAATCCCATGAGGGTGAAATATCGCATACACGCGCGCTCGTGCACGCATACATGTATACAGCGTTTGAAAATTGTTCAGTTTAATAAAATAGAAATTGATAAATAAGTTCGGGTCAGTATATTTTTTTCAAACTTTTCTGTTTAGAACTGATTATTATACTTGGCGGTGGATAAAAATAACTATTTTCTTCATACAATTTAAAACCACCATGCTCTCCCCACACTCTTCCTGTTACTCTCACCCTTTCAATCTTTTGGCCTTCTCATATCGGCTCTCACCTACGTACTCCCCATTCGTACTGCCCTCCTTACTTCCTCCCTTTATAACATCCCAGCTCCCCATCGGCTCATTCCCACTCCTCCACCCTTCCCGCAACCTGGCGCAAAAAGAGAGAGAGTCAGCCGCCTCGCGAATAGATTCAATCTATAAATATAAAGCATCCGGCTGGCCAATTCCAGCAGTTCGCCGCCTCTCTTTTATTGAACGCAGCAAACCCAACTGCAGGAACGTCCGTGTGTATAACTACAACGTTATCCCGCGAGCTCCTCTCGTCTGCTCTTTCCGGCTGATGCAGTCCTTTCTAACTGCGCGAACGCGAGCGACTCTCCGGGGCCGCTTAATATACCCGTTTATGGACTGCTTTCACAGCGACGGCAGCGGCGATGCGCGTTTTTTATTCGCAGACGTAAAAGACTTTAAGACGTCCCCCGATGCATTCGATACGAGCCGCTGGCCCCGCTCTCTCCTTTCCTCGGGCTCTGTCTATTGCGCGTCGTCTGCTTTTATTTCTTCCCTCGCTTCGGCTTTCATTGCTTTGTTTAATACTGTCGAGGAGTTATAAATAGATGGACGATTTAAATAATGTTGTTGGAGGGGAACGCGTTTGCGCAGGAAGGCTGCATTACGTTGAGTGTCATTAGTACCTTGCGAATGGTAAAAGTAAGAAATGCAGCTTGCGCAATTGTTATGTGATTATATTTCACGTCAGCAGAAGTGCCGCGGAAGTATTAAACTGAATTTTAAAAGTACTTAAAGGCAGTTTTGTTACGTTTAGAGAAGAAATTTTACTTGATGCAAAATCTAAGTACCTAGTAGTCGCCTAGAATAAATAGATTCTAAAAGTGGTTGATATTCATTGAAATGGATACCTTAATATTTATATAAAACTCAAGTAACACGCGCATTCTAAAGTCACTTGTTTCTAATACAATTATTGCCATGTACTTCTGAAAGTTCTCTTCGTAAAACAGTTTCTCAAAAAATATCAGAATAACACACTTGCCAAACTACTAGTTTGTAATTTTAATACAGCAGCTGCTACAATTCCACAAGAAAACAATACCTCCATTTAACCCAGCAGCCTCGCCACACTCACAATTACCGCGTAAACGCTAAAAACACAGCCGCGCCGCAGATCGCAATACAGAGTAGTCGCAATTGTCGTCTACTCGGCACCTAATCGCCCAGACCACCGTGCAGGCCGCACTCGGCCCTTTCACAGGTCCTCTCCGCTGATCTACACACACCCACACCCACACGCGCACACATACACTTGCCGAATAAAGTGCGAACGCCAGCGGGCAAAATCTGCTGAGCGCGAATTCCCGGCGCCGCTCGCGTGCGAACGAGCGAGCCAGGAGATTAGCCGAGTGCGAGCGGCATTTAATTCTAAGCGCGCGCGCACCAGCGCAGCATACGGACGTGTATATAGCGTAATGTAATTTAATTAAATTCTCCCACTCCTCGCGCCTTCAAGAATGTCCTTTTCGAGGGGGGGGGGGTTATATCGCAGCGGGCGTGTGCAGTAAGGTGCGGCCCGCCGCGACAATGAACAGCCTGATGGAAAATGCATGGGCGACGATGTGTGAATGGAAAGTGGAAACCGGAGGGGGGGGGGGTATATATAGCGGCTCGGAGAGAGAGAAACGACGCCGCAGGTTGAATATCTCTCGTAAAAATATTTTTATGAGGGATGAGGAGGGTGCGGGCTGTGCGTTTGCGCCCGAGTGCGACCCGAGAGATATTGGCCGACCGAGTACGGTATTTTCTACTGATTTAATGGTCTTATTTGCGCTTTGGGTTATTCGGACCGCGGATGAGGTTCTGCTTATTGAATTTCGATGCGGGATAGGTATAGACGGGGAGGAGTGTGGACTTGAAAGTTTATTTTTAAGTAGCTTTTAATATAGGTTATATTATTTGCATAACTAATAATCGTTCTTTTCTTTTGTTGCAGGTGAGTGTGGAAAATCAATATGTTTTCTGGATATGTAAGTTAAATTATTTACTAATCTATAAATAACGACGGAATCCTTGGATTTTTCACTAACTACATTACCAAATATTTATCTATATTTATCTTTAAAAACTGTAGGAAATCACTGAATCTCTTACAAGATTAAAAGCGCATTTACATTTATATTAGCTGAAATTGTAATTCTTTTAGGAACGTAAGTAAATTACTAGCTGAAAAAACTTGGCATTAACTGCGGAATGTACGAGTATCTCTCGTATTTCTAGGCACATTAATAAAAGAGGAAATGGGAAAACGTGTAGCGAATTTTATAATATGTACCCTGAAACATGACTATCACTTAATTAAAACACGTTTATCTGTTCTCAAGATTTTCAATTAAATTTTAACTTTATGAGCTTCAAAATATTCTCCCAAGTAATTATTACAATTTCAATGCCCTTTATTTACTTAACCAATCTTCTTTCAACAAAAAAAAAACTTAACTTCCTTAAACCCTTTGTACGAAAGACATAACCATCAATTAAAAAAAAAGAAAGAATCACCAGAAACATCGAGGCCCATCAGAATCCAAAAATAATTAACGATCGCAATCGGCCGAGCAAAGATAATAGAACGAAGGCGTCGGACTTTCCAAGTCTCGCGCGCAACCCCCGAAACTTTTCATTTTCGCCTTCTTCATAGCGACGCCCGCGCTTGGCCCATTGTTCCAGCGCGCGCAGCCATCAGCTGCAGCATCGGCGTCGCCTTGCGTCCCCGATGCTGCTTTATTCCGCGTAATCCTCCGGGTATAAGCGATGAGTAATTGCGCTGTCAAAGAGGCGCCTTTCTTGCGCCCACCGCGCGCGACTCTTTTTTGTTCGAGGGCCGCGCTCGGAACTTTTCGTTCGGTTTTAATTAATCGCCGATTGGGCTGGCTTTAACGGTGATATTCGGAATGAATTCTAGCGGATGTTTTTTCTCTTTTTTTCATTAATTTGTGGAGTTCAGTTTTTTTTCGGCTGTATATTGATGCTGATTTTTAGATACACGTTTTAATATTTTCCGAGAGCTTAATTGGTCTCGATTGTTAGCTAACAAGCTTTAATTAAAACCGTGAATATATAACAAACATTTAGTATGTTTTTATTTTAAAAACATTTCGTAGAAGCTTGTTCTACATTTTTCAACAAGCATCGCCCGTACGTCGATACATTTAAAATGCATTTCACCATCCCAGTGCGCGCTGAATTTTTCGAAATAGCAAAAAGCTTTTCAGCAAGCTCGCCGATAATTCACCTCGCAATCTACAATCCTACTTTACTCTCAATAAATCCACAACAAATCCCTCATCGCCAATCAGTCAGAATCGGATCATAAACATTTTTCACTCTTAACGCGCGTTCACGCAACGAGCAGCGAATTTGTTGTTCCCCCCGTAAAGGCTATATATGCATCAAGATTATACCCGACGCATTAATACCCCGCGCCGTAGAAATTTCCAGTTAACACCATTATCCCGACTCGACGCAGCCGCATTAACGAGCGTCTCTCATAAACACGTCTTTTGTACCCTGCGCGTGATTCTATTTTCCCTCTCCCCCGGGCGCGTAGTCGCTCGCGCTTAAACGGGTTACCGGCGCGCGACTAACAAAGCGATACTTCATTTCGCGCGAGAAAATTTTGCCCCGGCCCGACGTAATAAAGTTCGACTTTCTCTCGTAATAAAAGGGGAAGAGCGAACAAAATACGCGAGGGCTGAAACCCTATCCTTTTTACGGTTGCTCGCATCGCGCCAGTGAGTCTGGCTGGCTTTTTTCGCGCGAAATATCCTTATGAAGAGCCGCGCCGTGTAGCCAGACGGCGGCTCGAAGGAGCGTAGTAGGCGCGGATTAGCGAAGCGTTCGCGGCGAGAGAGGTAATGAATTTCTTCGGGGAAACGCGAGCGAGCGGCTGAATGGGGAAATGAGAGGGAAAGAGAGCAAGCACAAAAGCTGAAACTCAGCGGATTCTCTGGTAGTCTGGGGGGGGGGGGGCGAGGTAAGCAGCTCGTCGATTCTCCGCTGCTCTGCCTTTACCTTCTTTCTCGCACTTACTTATTGTAGGGAAAAAATCCTTGTATTCAGTGGCTTTATTACTTTTACGACGCTGAGAATTTGCTATTGAGTTTTGACATAAATTGAATATTTCCTTAGACGTATGTCAGTGTCAGTCAGTTAGATTCTAACTGACAAGAATAGTCCGTAAGCTTTGGGTAGTGGATTTAACTCGAATTTTGGGATATGTGTTTAGGTACGAAAATATGATGGAAGCCACAGTAGTACGAGTCAATATATCAGAGTTCGAATCATGGAATTTGTCAGTATTATCTTAGAATAAATATAGCTTTTACTTACAAGGAGAGTGTCTCAGCTGCAGGTCATGGATCTTGCTGAAACTTTTTCAGG
>JAPYZA010011625.1:0-11380 GCA_030522685.1 Eupelmus azureus | reverse complement strand
AAAAATGCTTTAAACAATTTTTCGGTAAATCAGAAATATTTCAATTGGGTTAGATGTCATAGGTCACCGACATGGGTGAGTCGACCGTCAGCGTCGATCTATTATTCAACGATTGCATCCCTAAAAACACGTCGCAGCTTCAGCAGTTCAGCTTGACAAGCGAAAACGGTCAGAGCGAAAACAGCGGGATCGCTAAATAAATTGAATTTCAATGAATTTTAATAAAACATGGTTATCAAAACTTTATTGGCTGCACTATAAAGTTTCTTTTTCATATTCCTATAAATAGTCTCATATTTCACAATAATTATTTTTGTAATATAATTTTTGTAATAAAGTAATTTACAATTTTTTAATAATTGATTTAAAATGAAAAATTAATTATTTACTCAACGCTTACATTATAAATAACATTATAAATAATTAAAATACAATTTTAATCTGCTATTTGTGTAAAGAAGTTTAATACAACAGACGTAATCTACAAATATCCTATAACATGAAATATTTTGGCTTTCTATATTTTACTTTCGCATATATTTGAATAAAAAATATTTCCAATATTCCGATCTACGAAAAAAAAACATGGCGCTTCTTAAATATGAGCCGGCCAAGAATTGAACGGGACTGCATAAAAAGTGACACATCGCGGATATCGATCATTCTTTCTTATTATGAATAAAACAGAAGAGCCGCTCGGCAGGTTCCCCGTTGAATCAATATTCCGACATCTATTTTTTTTTCCGTACCTTGGCGGAGATCTCGTTCCAAGACACGCTGCCCCATCAACGCAAACGATCGGCTATTGTGTCCGCGTCTGTGCCAAATCGTCCGATGTTCCCCTACATTTGATTAAAATGCCGCAAAAACGTCGCGGCTTGGCGGTACGAAAAAAAGGTAAAGGCGCCAAGGAACGCGGCAAAAAGCTTCAAGACAAGAGGGAGGAGAGGACATTGTCGCGACTAGTTGTGCAGAAAATTGACGTCGGCGAAGGGGATCGCGCGAGAATTGGGCAAAAACTGGCGGGAGCAGGAAGAAGGGAGATTCTAGGGAAGAAGAAGGAAGCTTCTCTGCCGATTCTTTTTGTGACCAATTTGGGCGAGCTGGTTTTTTGCCGCCTACGCAGTGCCGAGAGCGCCTCGAAAGTAGCTTCTGCGTGACTCTGAGATGAATATATATATATATACTCGTGTGCGCTGTAATTGGAAGGGCGGCTAAACGGATCTTGGATAAAATTAATTTTTTGTCTCTTTCTTGGTTACTTAATAGATTAATTGAAGACTTAGTAATATTAATGAATAGAGAGTATGCTTTTGTATAAACTTAAAAAAAAATTATAATACAAAAGAATTTGTTACAGTAATGAGTTCAACAGTATTAATTCAAACATATCGTGATTTTAGTTTATTCAGAATACTCTGATTACTTAAAAATATGAAGTTTTTCTTTGGTTAATCGAGATATGTTACAGATTATTAAATGATAAGTAAATACTTGAAGAAACATCGTTATGTTTGATCATTCAATATTGTTTGTACACAAATATGTATGTTTTTAGCAATTTTACAGTGATTAAAAGATACACAATAATGAATTGATTTCCCCTGAGAAACAACTGTGGAGACTTTACATAGTGTACTCCAGCAAATTTACAAAGTCTGACGTATTTAATGTGTAATTTCAAACTTAAATAATAATAATTTACAACTTATTATTACTTATCATAAAATTACAAAAATTTTCTACATACTTAAAAAAGCAAAGAGTGAAAATATTAGTGAACCTATAGTACTGAAAAGTTATCTTAAAATCAAAATTATCTACAATATTAAAATACACCAAAAATTTTACACAACTCAACAGCTTCTAAATTCTTTTAAATCTACCCGCGTTGACAACACTTTTTTCACAAATCCACCAAACTCACCTTTCTGCACTTCCATCTCTGCTGTCTCTCTCTCTCTCACTCTTTCACTCTCTGACGAACCAAAAAGCTCGCACCTGCACTAATTTTAATCCCTTTCAGCTCTCACGAGCTCACAGCGCGCGTTTCCCTGGACCTCGTAAACGCGTTTCGCCGTCGGCAGCGGCGGTGGTGGCTAGAGTAACGGTCGAGCGAGCTTGGCCCTCACGAAACTTACGAGGCCGGTGACGGCCCCGCCACCGCCGCCGTGATTCGTGTTAACGACACCGTGGCGTATTGTAAAGGTGCCGGAGCTCTCGGGATGACCTCGGATCCCATGGGCCTGGATGCAAGGGGTTGCGATGATTAATACTTTTTTCTTCTCTTGGACTTTAATGGACGCTGCTTCTTGCTTTTTGTTTTTATTTTAGTAATGAGTGGAATCGAATTTTGTTAAACTATGTTTGTGTTATTTTTGAGTAAGTGCAGATATATTGTTTATTTTTTTTGCAATTATTTTTAGTCTGTTCCAAAGTTATTTCTTTCATGCCTTAGGATAGGAAATATAAATTAAATTGAGTAATTTTTATTATCACTATTCTAATTTTAAAAAACCTGGCAGCTTTTCTGCATTTATTTTGTTGCAATTGAAATTTTTTATAGATAGGTCAAAAAGCAGTTCAAGAAAGTAGTTGAAAAATAAAATTCTAAACGAATAACAGAATGAAATCGAGTTCAACGTCAAAAGAAGTGAAATAAAGGAAATGCAAACAGTAATGGAAAACGCAGATATGACAACGCTGAAAGGAAGTAAAGACGCAACTTTCGGGTACCAAAAGAAAACAAGAAGGATATGTAAAAATACAGCGAGAAACAAAGTAGGATTGCAAGAAAAATTGAGATAAAGCGAATGTCAGGTATATTGCTTATTCGATGTAAAAAATTAATAATCAACTGTTTGTGTAACTGAATAGTATTCTGTAAAATTAATTAAAAAGTCCTCACGTTTAGCTTTGACTTCAGTATTTTAAACTTCTGTGTGTTTTAATATTACATTTATAATTAAAACGAAAAGAACTATTAATAACTATTAAATATTAAAATACTATAATTAATGTATTATCTAATTATATTTAATAGCTTCACTGTACGTTCTTAGAATTTTATAGTAATAAATTTAATTTTTCAACATCTATTTTCTATCATGTATCATTAACCCTTTGACCCCCAGTGTTACTCTCATGTAACATGATTTTTCAGTTATTTTGTTATATCATACAAATTGTGTGCACATTCATTATTATGTATTACATTGAATAGATTAATAGTATTTATTAATCCTAAACTATTTGGAATCAATAATTTTCAAAACGACATTTTCAAAATTAAATCTTTCTTTAATTTTTCAAATTATGTTTGGGTGTCAAAGGGTTAATCAAATTATATTATTTTGAAAAATGCAAAAACTTTAAAATATTGTATAGTAAATAATATTTAGCGAAATGTAGTATTTTATACATTAAGTTTATCAATTGCTTTCATTTATTTTCAGTTTTGTAAAAAATTAAGGATTTTTTTTAATAACTAGACCCATTAAGGATTGCTTTGAACCTAGTTGAATGAAGCATAAACGTGCATTTACTCGTTTCAAACAAAATAAAAATAGTTTGTCCACTTTAAGTATATCATTTATTGAATTTCTAACGTCTTCTTTATAAATATATATATTTATAAAATTCCACGTCTATTCGAACAAATCTAAACTTTCCAATCACCTCCAAACGGTCCTTTCACTCCGAAGCCAATCTCCGTCCCTTGACCCACCTCTGCCACCACAATCCACACATAAGCGACCAGCAGCAGGAAGACACAGCCGCGGGCGCAAAGACCGACGTCACAGAGCACTCGGTAAGAGAGAAGCCAGGTGCAGAGATGAAATAGAGACGAAGCTGAGCACACGAAGAGAGAGATAGAGAAAGAGAGAGAGAGAGAGACAGAGAGATCTCATGCATATGCCACAATCTCATTTGACTGCATAATAGCATCGCGCGCGCAGTAAGCGAGCCTCGAGGGATGCTCCCGTCGTCGCGCGGCTCGCAGTGTCAACAAGTTACATATTTTTCTGCGCGCGCCTCATTGTCCCCGCTAATTCAGCACGACGACTGTTTGTCACGGCTGCTTTTCTTTGATCAATTATATACGGGAGTCTGGGCTAGTTCTTACTCCCGGAATTTTGCGGCAACGCAATTATAGGACGCGCACAAAAGCGCTTGGCTTGGCTAATTAAACGTTTCTGCGCATGAGAAAGCGTACGTTATAACGGTGCATTGCTTGGCGCGTGGAAATATTCTTTAATATTGCAGTTTCATTTCTCTAGTCTTGTAAAGAGAACCTCCAAATTTAAGAAACGAGTTTTGACGAGACTTTAGGAGCTGTTTGTTCGTATTTTTAAATGCACTACAGTTTCTGCAATTTGTTCTAAACAATATCTATGCTTACAAAATACGGACTATTTCATTCTCAAGTTTCACATTTTAATGAACAAATAGGTTTTATTGTATTAATTATAACTCCTTTAGAATTTTTTATTTAAAGGTAAACAATAAACAGCATAAAGTAAGTTATTTTATTTCCATTTTATTTTATAGAAGAGTATTACTTTATTCAAATGTCGTGTGCAAATTATTTTTTTTATTTTCATTATTTTGATTTCTACCTTTGATTTTATATAACTTTTGAATGTAATAACATTTTTGAATAAACAGCATCGAAATTGAAGCTTTTTAAATTAACTTTTATTTTATTTTATTTTCTACTCTACTTTATATCGTATCTGTATATACAGTATCTTTTTTGCCTCTGTATAAAAATTAAAAGGTTGTATTCTAGTTGGATATTACTCATCTCTATGAAGTACCCATATTTTACCTTATAGACTCTAAGAGTGGGACATAATCTTTTATTCAGCAAATCATTTATTAATTTATTAAGCGTAGCATAACCATAGATCATCATCACCATATCAATGTAATTTTCAGTTTGATATAGTCCCGTATTTTAACAATACTTTGGATATTAATAAGTGTGAATTGAAGTTTTAAGTCGCATTTGCGAAATCTAGATATATTAATTAGAATGTTTCTTAAAAACAAAGGTATCAGATGAAATTATACATACGAGACTTCATTTAAGAAAACTATAAAACACCTTTTTAAAGTTTATAAAAAACTGTATTCCAAAAGTGGAACTCTTTCCTATTTGCAATATATATCAGTGTGTATTTTGAAAGATAATTTTGAATACAATTTCCTTGGTATGATATCTTTTGTTTGAGAGACCCTAATTAATTTAGAAATAAAATCTGCAATATTAGCTGCTAGAAATTAGCAAATTATTACCGCTTTGGATGCGGTCTGTTTCTTGGTTTTTATGGCTGCTCTCATTTATTTCAATTTCTCATTTTAAATTCTTGGCCCAGCCCATTATGACAACAATACCAGTATGATACGAAGTTAATTTTAATCCGCTGCTCATTGTTTGAAAACAGTAGACTTAAAAAAAAATTCAAGTCCATTCATCGTATACTATAAAATTAGATTACCTTATTCTGAGAAATATAATAAAACTCCCGCAAATAAATTACATTGTTAAAAGATGAATATCGGCCGTGTTTGCGATTATATTTATCCAAACGAGTCCATTTAAATTAGTCTTAACGACCTAGTTTCCAGAATTTTTAACAGTTTCCCGTAATAAAGCGAGAAATTATGAATCGGTAAAGAACGCGCGTGTAAACAGGCGAGTAAACGCGCGCTCAAAGGAAGCAAATATAAGAGCTGGAACGTGGAAAAATGGGCACCCCCGCCACCCTCGCGCTCACGAGTCCCAAAAGAATGCGCGCAACAAAGAATAAGCGGCCGCGACATGGGAACCTGCGCGAGACGTGAAAAAAAAGTCACTGAGCGGTTTCATTACAGTGATGTATCATTACGCCATGTGCGCCTTTGCCACCTTTAAAGTGGCTCTCCCCCCCCCCTCTCTCTTCTACTTTCTTTTTCCTTTTTTTCTCTAGTTCAATCTCGCGCTTTTCTCTCCGCTTCTTTTTACTCGTGTCGCGGTTGTGGAGACGCGATAAAATACTTGTTGGAATAAATTTAAATACTTTTTGTTCGCCGTTATATTTCGAAAAGTTTCATAAATTATACAAAGCCACGGTGGCTTTTTCGGGCGTCTGCTCTTTTGAATCCTATTTTAAAAGAACGTTAGTGATATTTTCGGTACGTTTAATGCTTTCTATATATTTACAAAATGTTATTTTATATTTATAACATTAATTTACTGACTAAATAATTAAATTAATTTGTATACTTCCTGGTACTTTGAAAATTACACTAATTCTCCTCAAACTTTGGAACACTCATAAAATAGCACAACTTCGCAAATAATTATTTTCCTAGAAATTTGCACTCTTGGGTAATGAAAACTGGTATTGGCACAAAATTTGTCCTGGCGTGCACAAATTTACTTAGGCTTGCTCTTTGAATCTTGCGGTGAACAAACAAAAATCCACACTTACGTATAAGCTAATTTAAAGTTTCAATTTACATTGCATTTACTCGCAAAATGAAACATGTAATGTAGAATTCAGGATTTTACGTACATTAAATCCATAAATATTCTTTTAATTACAAAACTTTTCTGTTTTATTTATTTTAGGTCATCTAGTACGTGACTAACTAGATAAAGTATAAAGCAACAAAACAAAAAAGCAAAATACAATTGACAACGAAAATAGACATTCAATCTTAAGAATCACTTAAGAACTTCAACCCTGTTCACTTATAACCATCCTTATACCAAAAAGTCAGCAAGCCCAACGAAAATCAGCAAAGACTCAGCTCGAAACGGAAACTATAAACAAAAGTGTCCGCTAGCGCGCGAAACTCGCGAAAGGCTCTGAAAAATGCACGGGTCAATTTGGCGCATCGCCTCTCTCTCTCTCTCTCTCTCTCTCTCTCTCTCTCTCTCTCTCTCGCAGGGTAAGACCGTTGTCGCGTTATCTTGCGCGAAGCCGACTTAGTAATTCATGCGCGCGCCTCCACCAGCCAGCCGACCATGAGAAACCAGAGACTGCACTTCTGCGAAGCGCGATCGCGCGAGACACCCGGGAGAGTGAGAGAGGGAGAGAAAAAGGCTCCTCTCCGGCTTTCGTGATGTATAGAAGTGGATGTACAGAGGATGAATGTCTGTCTTTATTATGAGGCGCGAGCGGCGCGCAGCTGCATGAGGTTCGGAGGTGAATTTGGCTGGGTGTATGTATATATATGAGGGTGACGCGTCGGCGATGAGGTTTTTAAAATTGAATGATAGTGAGAAATAGTAAATTTGCTTTGTTCATAATTGAGAATTTGGTAAAATTATAATAATTTTTGGGATAAAAGTGTTTCAAGATTTTAAAGAAGAAATTTGTAATGTAATGTCAGTTACTTCTGTACAGAAACATGTTTTGAATGTTTGTGTTAGAGAAATAAATGCTGTTACACAGATTTATTGTTTTATTCATTTTATTCATCAGATGCAAAATTATAATAACTAAAAATGCCATATAAATACTACACTTCCTTCTGATTATCATTCCGTAAGAAAAAAATTCTGAAATTAACGTCAATCCAATCGTCTATAATGGATCTCTTACACATACATAGTTACCTACTAAACGTCAGCGATCCTAAGTCCATTTCCTTTCGTTCCAAATAATCATCAAACCATTTCTCAAGTCTCATCTTTTCCCAAAAGAAGCAGAAATCAACAAACATTTCAATGATTAAAACCAAACTTCTTCAACTTTCCTCCACTAGTACCTTCCGTCCAACTCCCCTCAAATTCATCATCGCGTCCGAATTCATCCTCGCGCATCTTCGAAACTCGCCGGGCCTTTGATACCACCACCGGCCCGTACACGCAAACATTTCATCCTGAAATTCCAGCGAGCCGCGCCGCAACTTTTAATTACGATCCGTCAATGCGACTCGCGCCGGCCAACTCCAGCTAATTAGCTAACCCTAAGCGCGGACCGCGTTGCGTCTTCATGCGGGGGCGTAACAAGGCCGCCGGCGCCGTGGGAATATCTTTGCGAGTCGCCTGACCTCCTCTGGCAGAGTAGTCCAGAGAACTCGTCGAAACTTCGTCCGAGGAGCGCAGCTACGGCCTTTCTCGAAAGAGCCGCCGTATTATCTTGGAGGGCCGCTTCCTCGGATTCCCCGGCTCGTGGGAGAGCTGCAGGAGCGGCGCCTTGGAATGCGGCCCTCAGCGTGCGAACACGTACATAAGTCTCTGTCTCTCTGTTACTCGCGAATGTTACTTCAGGAGGGCGGAGAAGGAGGAGGGAATTAATTGGTTAAAATTGGTATTTGTCAAAGTAGCTTGGCGGTTCTTGTGAGGGAATGAAGAAGCCGCTGGTCGGGGTGAAGTACTGTTGGCTTGTGAATTTGAGTCTTGATTGTTTCTTTGAGGGCAGAGTAGAGTCGTTTGGACATTGTTAAAAAGTTTATTTAGTTACTGCGTAGTGGCGGGATTAACGAGAATGTTTGAATTGGTGAAAATTATTGTAGTTGTTTGTGGTTAGAATTTTAAGATGTTAATAGTAAAAATTGTATGAACACAAATATAGTACTAATCTTGTTTTTGTAAATGTAATAAATATATTAAGGTTTATAATTTATTCTCTAAATAAGCGCTATCATAAAATTTTTTTTTTGTTTTTGAAAGAAACGTTTTCTGCTTTTGTGAGAAACATTTTAATAATAGTGGAGCCTTTTAATGAACTAAAGCTAATGAAAGACAGCATTAAAATAATAACCATAATAGTATTATATGTATTTGTATTCTCTACTTATACAATTGAGAACTTTAATATTTGAATATAATATTATAATTAACAATATTAATCTTTTAAATTACATAATTTATAAGACTTATTATTGGACAACATATTGCATAATTCGGTATAATGTTAGGAGCTAGAAACAGAATAATAAGCGAATAAATTAGTTTTCCGGTATACAATTTAGGAGACCTGAGAGAACTCTATAAATGATTTACGCAAGAAGGAAATACTTATGAAATAATCACAGCTTTCTACCGCATATATAAACAAGTAGTATAAATCAACGTTTTTGCCGACTTTGTTCTTTCACCGTGCAATGAATATCTAATGCTATTTGCGGAAATTGAAATGGGTATTTTCTATTCTGCCTCACGTAATACTAAAATGCAGATATGAATAAGTTATCAGTTTCATCAAATGTTAGACTCATAATGCCTACAAAGTAAGTAGAAATTCCAACTTGCAAGAATAATGAATTTCTAATAGCCTGACACACAGAGTTAGAAATCATAAAACGTAAGTCGTAATTGCTTGTGCAATCTAAAAGTAATTAAGGTTCTAAGAGCAGATCTTTACTAAATTATAATATATATATTATAGAAAAGATTTTTTCTACAGAAACAAATGAATTTTCACTCAACAAAGATAGAAAAATATTCCTTAATTTATCTAGAATGTAAAATAAATAAAATTAAAACATTAGCATTAGCAGAATCCACAAATAAATGAGCAACAAAACCAACAAGAAGACCTTTGTCCACAGTACAGCCAGCAAAACAAAGACCACCGTTAAAAATGCAATTACCAAGCGCTCTGCCATAGCCCGAAGCCAAACACACATCGAATCACGACCGAGCATCGTCACATGCATTTTCCACAAGAGCAGGAGGGGTCAGAAAGAGAGAAAGCGGCCCTAATTACCGAAAGAAGACGATTATTTATTACAGCGACGCTAATCGGCAATGCAGGCGCTCGTTAATATTTATATTCCCGGCACGAGACAGCTAGCACGTCGACTCTCTCTCTCTCTCTCTCTCTCTCTCTCTCTCTCTCTCTCTCTCTCTCTCTCTCTCTTACTCCTCTCCTCTCCCCCTAACGATCTTCGCACGGGGCGATATTGTGCGCCGGAGGTATTACTTATTCAGGCTAATCTAAGGACAGATACCCGCCGTTACCGTATATTTAGATGTGTGTATATGTATATATACAGGCCGAAGTGAAGGAGCGCGCGCGACGGACTGCTGAGCTTGAGCGCGCGACTGCTAAATCATTAGCGCGAACTCTCTCTCTCTCTCTCTCTCTCTCTCTCTCTCTTTCTCTCTCTCTCTCTCTCTCTCTCTCTCTCTGCCTCTTTTCCTCCTCTCTGCCGACATCCATGAATGAGGAACTTTGCCAATCTGCGAAATTCATTTCTGCGTCTCGCCGTCTGGGCGAGAGATTTTCTGCGTTAAGAGAGCTTTTCAGGTATGTCATGCTGTCAGAACGCGAGTTGAGACGAGTAAAGAAGGTACTAAGAGAAAATTTTTGAAATTTCGAAAAATAATTTTTCCTATAATATTGCTACACTGCATGGTAAACTGATCACAGATTGCT
Organism: Eupelmus azureus; assembly: GCA_030522685.1. Classification (NCBI taxonomy): domain Eukaryota; kingdom Metazoa; phylum Arthropoda; class Insecta; order Hymenoptera; family Eupelmidae; genus Eupelmus; species Eupelmus azureus. The sequence continues at coordinate 998 of JAPYZA010011625.1, read as the reverse complement.
ATAATAGATTATTATTATACTATTAGATTTAAAATTTTATTTTTCTTTGAAAAATATTTCGAAAAAATTTATTTATGTTATTTATATCTTTTAAATAGACTGAAAAATTTTTTAATCCCGTGGGGATTTGATTTTAAATCCTTTGGGTCTTAACCAAGTATCTTACGAACTATATATTACTAAAACATTCATGCCTGCGATAATCCAAGTTGTGTGTATATGTTATACCATACTAATCTCGCATAATAATAATTAAACCGTTAATATCTTTTCTTACTTGAATGTCACTTTAGTTTCTTGAAAATCAGACTTTCCTTTAGAATTACATATACATGACGAGGATTTTTGGTTAGTTATTGCTATATCGAGATGCTCATTTGGTTGGCAGTTATTGAAAATTGTCTAATCTCTAATTATATTTATGCATACTTTTCAAATTGTAATTTTTCTTAAAATTAAAATTATTGGATATTCTGTAAATTCGGAACTTTTCTTTTCGTGTGAACTTGTTAATAAGTACAAGAGTTCAAGAGTTACTTACAAAGATTAATTGATGAATTAATAGTTGGATTTTTGTTTTTGGATGCTGTTAATAGACGAGAAAGGATCATAAAACAAATTATTTACTTATATAATACAATATTTATATATTTATATAATAATAAATATTATTACAATATTTGTGTAATATTGAAGCAATATTTGTGTATTATCGAAACAATATTTATGTAATATTGTAACAATATTTGTGTTATATTGAAATAATAGTTGTGTCATATTGTCACAATATTTGTGTAACATTATTTGTGTTATATTGTAACAATATTTAAATAATATTGAAACAATATTTGTGTAATATCGAAACAATATTTGTGTAATATTGAAACGATATTTGTTTTATATTGCAATAATATTTGTGTAATATTGAAACAATATTTGTGTAATATCGAAACAATATTTGTGCTATATTGTAATAATATTTGTGTAATATTGTCACA
>JAPYZA010011623.1:0-11128 GCA_030522685.1 Eupelmus azureus | reverse complement strand
CTCTCTCTCTCTCTCTATCTATCTGTGAGTGTGACAACGCTGTGAACTTGGCTTCGTAGAAGAGCGAAAAAAGAAGCAGCAGCTTCGGCCCCCCGGGACACGATAGAGAGAAACGACGCCTGGCGCGTGTGGCAGCTCTATACACGTACGCGCGCACAATAAGAGAGAGTAAGAGAGAGAGAGCGCGCAGCAGCCATGCGCGATGATGTGACGCTGCGAGCGGCCTTCGCAGCCGGAGCGACTCGACGACACTGCGGACTCTTTTGAAAAGGTGAGCGCCACGCTGACAAACACCATAACCACCCACCCCCGCCTGCATACAGCCCTTCCCTTAAAAATCGCTTCATCCTCGAGCCCTCGCGAGCTCTGGGCTGGCGGGGAACGCGAGGGCCGCCCCCGCGCTATTTTGCAACAAGTGTCCCAGCGCGCGAGCGAGCGTTACGCTAGGAATTTATTCAGGCTGATGCAAAGATTGCATGCGAGTGCGCGTACACTACTATGGGCGAGGGGAAGCTTTTCACGGCTCTAGCGCGCGATAGGCAGGGGGGGCCTGTCATGTAGGGGATGTAAACATCGTTAGGAGTTACGCTAGCGTATACGTGCGTGTTTCGTTTTTCTTTTCGTTTAGAAAATAGGGTAATGCGGAGGGGGGTGGGGGCGAGCGAGCGGTGTTTACGCGTGGAGTTAAACGCGAGCGGAGAAAATAAAAATACATTCTCGGACGAGCGGGAATAAATAGAAGCGGGAGAGGGCGTCTCGGTACTCGCGAAAAATATATATATTGTTCTCCTCTCGTTTTTTTTTTTTAAAGCTTCGCGATGCGCAGTCGGTGAGCATATGCCTCGAGCGCGCCGCGCTCTTTTCTCCGTGCTTGCAGTGTTTCCCTCGTGGCTCTTCGCTCGGCTTGGCTTTTTCGAAGGCAGCCGCGCGGCCGGCTGTACGCGATTTCCATGGGTATTTATAAAAAAAGGAAGGAAAAGCGATGCCTGGGAGGCGCGGAAAAAGCGCGTCCTGCGCAAGGGAGGGGAAACAGTAAAAAGATAAACAAGAAAAGTAGAATGAAACTTCGACGCTATATCGATCGCGCTCGGCCTGCGCGCGGCTCATACACTCTCATAAGTACACACACAGAGGCGCAAGCACATAGACGCTCGCGTTTTTATTCCACGGGGGCCGCCTTTTTTCTTTCTATATATCCCCGCGCGCGCGCGCTCCTCTGTCTTTTTAGTATTCCCGTCTCGAGCCTCGCTCTCGAAGGACTTTTGATCGAAGAGTGTGGCAGCGAAAGTTGCACTAGCTTCCCAACACGCCCTTTGTTTTCACGATGATCGCACGGCGGGGGTCGCCCTACTCAGCATGGAGCCTCTCGACACTAGCCTATTGCTCTCCCTATATCGCTTTTTTCCTCCGCCTCTTCTTCTTCTTTTACTTTTCTCTCTCGTCCGCAATCCTGATTGCGCGCTGGGCTGCGTGATTTCCGCGCGGGGGATTGATTAACGCGATTGCGGATGAAGGAGAGAGGAGAAGAGAGGGCAACGAGGCATGACACCTACGGATCAAGTGGATTTGAGAGAGATGATTTTTGTAGAGGCGACGGGTGTAATCGGCCGAGGCGTGATATGTAGCATGCTGGGAGAGATATTTTTGAGAGCGGGCCGTAGAGGCTGGGTCGTGGGTAGGCTGCATTGATGTATTTGATGGGTTTAATGGGACGAGTGTTTTTTGCCGTTGATGTGACCAGAGAGACGGATCCTAAATCGGCCGTCTTTCACCCCGGATTACTAGTGTACTGATTTTCTTCAGATTCCAGAAAAAGCTCTGCTCGTTTATACCAACGAAAACCTATGAAACCTCGCCGAAATCGTAAGAAACTACAGCAAATCTCGTGCTTCCGCCGGCTTATCCACACACACACTCACCCACAGCGACGTTCCTACCTCTCCAGCCGCGTGCTCGTCGGGCATGCAACAGTCAAAAGGCGCGAGCTTCCACCCGCACCATACATCCCCCAGACTCACGCGAAGGGAGGATCCTAATACACAACCGCGCGCACGCGGCTCCCCTCACAGCACACGCATATCGATCGAATAAGCTTGGCGCGCGAGCTTTCGCCTTCGAAAATTCGAGAGAGAGAGCCGCGCGCCCGCCGACTTTGAAATTCGCGCTCAAAACGCAAGCTCGCGGCATATCGAAAATAGCGGCGTGTCCCTCGCGCGGCAAGATCGAACTTGATTCTTATTTTCGGCCCATTGTCGCGCGCGGCGCTCTTCTCTCTCGGGCGGGGAACCTCGCGGAAGAGAGCGACTATATGCCAGCGCGCGGTCCAACGAAAACAATCGCGGCTTTTTCAAGTGCGTGAGCTTGCTGTCTCCCTCTCCACACGCGCGTCGAGATGTCAGTCGCGCGGTGCTGATGCGCGAGCGGAGAGCTTTCTTGGCGCGCTTTAGAGGGAATTTTTGGTGAGGCGAGGAGGCTGGTGGAGAGGCGGGTTTTGTTGGGATGCTCGACGAGGTTGAGGTGGAATTTTTGCAAGGTGCGGGGGTGGGGATGGATTTTGGTTGAGTGGAAGTGGTTTTGGGAGAGAGACGTTTTTAATTCAGCTGTTGCTCGTTTAAAATGCAGCGTGTAACGTTGCGAGCTTGCGAAAATACTTTATCGATTTGACGCCGCGGTTATTTCGCACGTGTGAGGTGGCGGTAATAATAGGATAGGTAATGAATTGAATTATGAAGTGGCTAAAATAAATTCGCGAGTTTTGCTATAAATCAGAATTAATTTTTCCGTTCAATTTAATTTCCATCAGTTCTATTTGCGGTTTATTGTTCGCAACTGCATCGTTTCGAGTGATTTATTGAACGCGAAATATATATACGCATCACATAAATTTGCGAGCTATATTTAGCGAAAATTTTGTATATTGAAGGGGAATACGCTTAGATGCTGTTGAGATAATAGTTTGACTTTATAGAGCTTTTCTCAAACTCAAGCGCGTTATGTGGAGCAGGGTATGAATTTTAACATTTTTGCATGCCTTGGTTATCCGAGCTGAGGAAAATTCATTAATTATTCAAGCAGCTTGGAGTATTAGAAGATATTAAACTAAATTTTAGATATTAAAAATATCAAAACTGACTATATTACAGAAAAAAGGAAGCTTTTTCACGTTTCCCACTCCATAAAAATAACCAATTGACTCTCCTTACTTTTGCATTCACTCCACCTGCTAATAACCAATGCCAGCCAGAGCAACCCTCTCACAAGGGGCGCCCAAAAGCACAAAGCAAACTCGAAAAGCTTAAATGAAAAAAACGAGAAAACACGCCCCATTCACCTGGCAGAACAAAGAGCGTCCGCTTACCTCGGGTACATGCGTACTTTCGCCTCGCGCATACAGTCTAACATATACCAAAACCGAGAGAAAGCTCGAGCATGGAGAACAATGACATAGCTCGCCTAGACTCGCGGCGGCAAACAAAGAAAATCTCGCGCTCAAGTGCCGCTTCTTTTCTTCCTTCCTGCGGCTCGCGCGCGGCACGCTGTATATATACATCCCGGGCTCTCGCGGCGCGCACGCCTCAGGGAGGCTGCGGATGGCTTAAGCGGAGCGGTTAATTATCCCCCGCTGTCATCTCTCTCTCTGGCTGGCTAAAGTGAGCGCGAAAAATCGATTCGCGGTTTACAGGCCGTGCGCCCTCTCTTTCTCCATATCTATATCCCACGCTTCCGCCGTCTCGTTTCCCCTTAAGCCCCCCCTCTCTCTCTTCTCCCTCCCTGTATCTCGTTTTTCTCGTCCTTTCACTCTCTCGGCTCTTCTCTCTGCTGCGCGCGCGCGCACATTTCTCATGCTCTCTTTTTCACTTTCTTTTTGCCCCTCCGTATATACAGTTAGCCGACTCGCTCCGTCCCATAATTCTTCCTTATATATACCGTTTCTTTCTCTAGCTCCGCGCGAGCCAGCGCTCTCTCTTCCTTTTGCCACCCTCTTCGCACACACAGACACGTACAGGCGCGTTTCTCCCGATGTGTACACACAGAAAGAGAGCCGCGCGCAGCTCCACGTACGCGCGCAGAGGGAAAGTGGGGGAAGCACAGCTGTCTCCCTCTCTCCTGACGCGCATAAGTGTGCGAGAGCGCCTGCACGAGGAGGGCTCCGCTCGCGGAGCTTGCGCGCTTTCAGCCAGGCAGCGCGCGCGCGCTTGCGACCAATTCACTCGATATCTAGGCCAGTAGTCCTCCACCCTTACATTGGGCATCTATCGAGCCGCCAGCGCTCAAGCTACTACTCTCTCTCTCCCTCTCTCTCTCTCTCGCTCTTATACTCGCGTGTCTGTGCCTCTGCGCGCGCTCTCCTTTGTGTCAGATGCCATGTCGCCGTCGCGGACGCGCCACGTCCAGGAGCGATAACACAACGAGCGCCCGGGGGTAGCTCCAGCTCTTGGACTATATACGAAAGTGCTGCGGCAACGGCAGCGTAAGGATATGCTTATTTCATCCTGCACCTATTCTGCTCTCGCTCGCTCGCTCGCACACGCTGCTGCTTATTCTTCTTTATTTTTGCAAAGCTCGTTTGTTACGTTAACTTTTTTTCTTCTTCTCCCGCTCGGTGAGCCAGGAGAGCTGAATATGTATGCGCGCTTTCGCGCGAGCTTTCGCTGCCTGAGTTATAGTCGCTGCGCGTGTGCTTTTTTCTTCTCGCGTGCCGGAGCGGGCAGCATGTGCTTTTTTGTTTCTGAAATTGCCGCGTGCAGGTGAGCCGCGAGTTAAACACGTTCTGCCCCCGATTCATCCTTCTCCTTCGGAAGCGAGCTTCTTTTTTTTTGAGAAAAATGGGGTTGTTTTTTGTATTTACGTTCGCGGTGTAGGTTTTTTCTATTTTTACTTTTTTTTTTTGGCTGAGGGAAGCGAGTGAAAAATCGAGGCTTTGGGCGGAAAAATTTTTGCGATTTAGTGCGTCGAGTAGCTCTCAGTTGTGTGCTCGAAAAGCGATTGGAGTGGAGAGACAGATTTAGTAGCTCCGGCGGCAAAAAAAGTGCAGACAAAGGGAAGGACGCGCATGCATAACTTGATTAAAACATTTTTTTTTTTTCGTTTCGCTTCGCTTATTTTTCAGCTGTAAGCGCGACGGATATTTGTTTTTTTGCATTTACATATTGCATCCATTAAAAACGAGTGCGCTCATCTGTTTCTTTAAAGCCCAGTTGTTAGTCGACTAAACGTTTATAAAATATGCACGATGAAACATAAAATATTTTTCACGCCATGAGTGTAACTTCCACAAAAGCAGTAAAATAGAAATTATTCCGTTTGTTAAACATTCGGCAAGTTATTGTTTAATTCTCGGCCTTAACGAACACCCGATGAGCGCTCAGTACATATATAACCCCGGAACTTAAATTTTCTTCAATGAAAGCACACTTGAAACGTGCGACTTTCAAATACTCTTCTTATTAAATCGGAGTCACTTAACATGTCCAAACGTCATCAAAGCTCCTCGCGTAAATCATTCGCGAGCGTTACTAAAACCGCTTCACGCCGAATTAATAAACCCCATAAAAATGCATACGCCGAAGCGTGAGGTAACACTCTTCAAATTTTTCATCCCGTCTGACCAACCCTGACTTTTTCTACTGCACTCACTTCCCCCGTTACAGCGATTTTTCTCTCACCGTTCCTCCAAACCGTTCGCGCCAAATCCCGAATCTCCACTCGGATTTTCCACTCTCGCTCCTTATTCTCGTTAGCCCTTAACCCTCTCTCACTTCTAAGCCGCGCAAGCCGGAAAAGATGCCCACTCGAGATGCGCGCCTAGTCTGACCCCCTTTTTCCGCACTTGTTTCTCGCGAGCCTTCAGAGAGCGGCTTTTTGCGCGCAAAGCGACTCTCGCTTCCAGTTATCTCGCTATTTGCTTTCAATTCGAGGCTTTTTTTGCGCCCGAGAGAGCTTTTTCTTCGCGCGCCGAATATAGACGTTCTCTCTTGGCGCTCAAGCGGATTGCCTCTTCTCTGAACATTTTTCTTCTTATTGATTGGCCGTCACAGCTGGCGAGACAAAGAATCTAGCCGCTCGACGCCGAAACGATCGCGCGGCAGTTAGCGAAGTGTCAACGACACGTGCGCGCCCTGATGAATACGGAAATTGGATGGTGCGTTTTACGTGAGCGGCGATTCTTATTGGCGACGTCTATATTGGTATTCTTGGGGGATTTAATCAGGAGGTGGTGGGGTTAGGGCTTTATTGTAATACTTGTTAATGCGACTTGAGACTTTGCTTATGAATATTTATTTGATTGCTTGCTGTGATTCGTTTGATTGTTCAATTAGATGATGTTGAGTTTAGATAAAGTGTTCAAATGTTTCTGTTTATGCAAAAGTGTAGAATTTTTACTTTTTTATACACTCGGATTCTGCAGAATACAATTGCAATAATTAGCACAAAGCGCTTACTCTGTAGCTTATTTCATGCAGCTCCTTTCAAGCAAATGAAAAGCTGATTCTCTCTAAGTCTTTGAATAAGAGCTCTGCTAGAAACGAAAAATAAAAGTATAATACAAGATGGTATGAAAATAAATTAACGAAATGAATGTTTTCTCTATTGAAAGTGCGTACGCGCATAAAGCAAAGAATAAATGGATGTTTCTTATTTATGTATAGATTCACTAAAGTTTAAAATGATGAAAAATGGCGTTGAGTGAGAAATTACAGTATCAGTATTTTCGTTCTACTTGGCATGGCTTTCCACTTTAAAACATTTTATAAATTTCGTTACACAGAGTACAGTTTATTTCAGTATTGTATAGTGTAGTATAATCAAAATGATTTAAAATGGAAAGTTGAATTTAAAAGTTTGACAATCTCTAATACCTACTACAAATAATATCCGCGAATTTTCGAACCATATTTTATTGTATTGGATTTTTATAAAACATCAGAGCTTCGCTATTTTTTAAATATGAGTTCAAACGATAAAAGTGTTTTACAGTCACACGAAGATTTATTAACCCGGTCTTTAATCTGTTTTTGCGCTACACACAAGCTTTTTATACGCATTTTGTAAATTATAAATTTAAGTATTCAGATAATGAATAATAACAATAAGACTTACATAAAAAAAGTTCATAACATAACCTGGTCTTTGAACTCGGTCGACGTTACATATTTCTATGTAAATTAAATGAATAACAAATGCCTTATATAAATTATAAATCATAATGACACAAATGCAAACTATTATTAGTATAGTACTTTTAAAATTGCGAGTTCCTTTTTAAATGTCTATGCCCTGAAACCATCACTTTTATTGATTCATGATTGTAAATCTGATTATTTAATAACTTAAATTATATAATAGGCAATGTTTTAATATTTTAGTGTTAGTTTATGCAGTGAATTAAAAATACAAAGAAATAACATCGTCATATTTATCTAAGTTATATTAAATAACAATATCGACTGGCAAAAGATAACAGCCATTTCCATGAACCGTTATTTTCTAATTACTTTCATCCACGGCGTCTAATCTATAATCCAAATATTTGACTATTTGAACAGCAAACAAGCCAGCTTACGATCGATTGCTCTTTGGGTGCGTTTTAAAAGCCTCTTCATTAATACGCTGCACGGAACTATTACCACGTCAAATTCTTTAAAATTCATCAATAGGATTAGCCAGCTTAAGAAAAAAAACCAATAAAATAACAATATTAAAAAAAAAAATCGCCACGTTAATACAGCTTGCCCCAGCCACCCACCCAAAACCCAAAACTGCATTCTACAAAAAACTTCATTAACCATTCCACCGTCCTTAAGAAACCCGACACTTCTCCAAACAAAATCGAAAAAGCATCGTCATCGAATCACACAACCCGGAATCAAGCTCCAGCAAACTCTCGCCTCATCCCGAACCACTTAACGCTAATCCCCCTCTCTCTCTCTCTCTTTTCGAAAGTGCAACAACCCATAGCGTTAAATCCTCTTCCGCCAACGCGCTGCTCTGTCTTCGCTCTCGCACCTCTCGCCGCGGCGGCGGCGCAAAAATATCCGCTCCACGCGTGATGCGGCCACCGCACTGACCCTCCTCTCATTCGACGCACGCACAGCCTTACAGCTCGCCGCGCGCAGCGCATATATCCGAAAGAAAGCGACAACTGCGCTCTCCCCACTATACAAAGCCAGCTCGCGACGATCCCCACCTCACCTCGCATACACACACGGAACAGATAGAAAGAGCGCGCGACTGAGCGTTATTTTTACCCGCCGAAATCTTATTAATAACCCTGCCCCTCATTGACCCCTTTTAGAGTGCCGCTCTGACGCGTACACAAAGCTCAGCTCTCTCGTTCGACACACACGCACGCATACACACACAAGCTCACGCTTCAGCCCTTAACCCCGTTCGCGCTATCGCGCGACCCCTTCAAGTTCGCTTGGCGCGCGCATTACGTGTGTGTGTGTGTGTATATATACGCGCTCGCGCGGACGTTAAGCGCAGCGTGCGTGCAGCGGCTCTCTCTCAGCGCCGAGAAAGAGAGCCAGAACCTTGGTAGATCCAGAGAGGCAGATTAGGCGAGCGCGAAGGTCAGCGAGCTTTCCGTGCTTGCAAGCTCTCTCTCTCTCTATTCGCGCTCTTTCGAGGCTCTCCACGTGCAGTAGAACGAGCGAGATTGATGTCGGACGCGCGCGGAGAAAGTGTATATGCGCACGAGTGGTGCAGACCCCCCGCGCCGTGGGAGTGGCCGGGCGAGCGCGGGGGGAGCGGAAGTGACGCGGGACTTTTCGGAATTGTTTGCTTAACTTTCCAGTCTGCTTTCGCGGCTGTTTTCTTCGTTCAAAGGGAGGCGCGTTAAGGCCGGGGGAATGGGCTTTTTGGATTTGAGGAAAGTAATTGAGCGCGTTAGGGATTTTGAAGGATGGGGGGATGGTGGGTTAAGGGTGGTGGATTGCTTAATTTTGGTAAAGGCTTTTTGGGGGGTGGAGGTTATAGGTCGGCTAATATATGGTTAGGTTAGCACTTTGTCATCGTGGTGCTTTTAGGGGTACGATTATATAAAATTTGTAAGTTCGTTCTTTTGGTCTCTTTTTGTTACTTTTCATTTAGAATTCTCATTGAATAGTCGCGCATTCTGGGTTCATGCATCATTGAGATTCTGAGTAGCAAGAAATGATAATGACCTAGGGAGAAAAATGTGCTTGAAATGGACGTTTTTTGAGAGTCGGAATTTAGAATGTCTCCATTTGCAAAACTCAAAGCGAGGTCTCAAAAGAATTTCTCAAGATTTTCAGCGTAGAGAGCTTGAAAGGTTCTTTGGAATTTCAATGTGATTTTAATTAGAATTACCGAAATAAAAGTATTAGATTTTGATACAGTCCAAACATAGTATAATAACTTTAATGTAATTAATATAATAACTTCAATACATTTGCTTTCTTACTAAAAGGTGCGATTTCACTTTTAACGTATTCAAAATAAACTTAACTTTTATTATGCTTTTGTTATTTTCTAATGTGCAGCAGTGGACCATTGTAAGATTAGATATATGTGTACAATGTTAATGCTAATAATTCATTCAAAATACTTTGAAATTTAGATTAGCAAAACATTCACGCTATTTTTTTAGTTAAAAAACCTTTGTATATGTGCCTATTAATACGTATAGAACTATAGTGAACGTATAAAAAAGTAGTTTTTGAAAAGTTTTGCTTTAAACAGGTTAATTCAAAATATTTAAATTGCATTGTGTAAAAGAGAATTTTAAATTCAAAGTGTTAGAACTTCTTTACATAAAATTAGCCTTCGTCCGCGCTTTGCACTTTCAATCGAAAAAAATAATAATAAATTTTAAAGTTCAAGGCTTTCTACTTTTCTTAATTTCTTCTAATCGCCCTGTTTATGAGATTGATTAGAAGAAAATTGCTCGTACTTACGTACTACGCAGTCGTTTTAAATAATTGCTAGGTGTCGATTTTGTTTCATGTTCATAGCGAATAAAGAAGGGTTATCACGATCTGCATGAATAAAAGTTAGAAAATGTATACGAATAACTTACCGTTTTTTAATTGATATAATAATGATATACTGAGGTAATTGCTTATTACGTCGAAGGTTACAGTATTTATGCTTCCCTAATTTCTATTTATGTAAATAAAAATGAGTATTTTACTATTCTTTGTTTCAACTACCTATTCAAAATGTCACTTTCATTTTCACTTAAGCCTATCATTCTATTTATAAATATCATATTTTCACAAGAGATAGATTATATCTTCTTGCATGGAAAAATGCAATTAAAATCTTGCTTTATATAAATTACGATTAAAGATATTCCTTTGAAAATACAATCAAAGTTTTAATTTATAGTCAAATGACATTAGTATTAAAATATTTAGTAATTATTACCATCAAAATATATTATATTTATAAGAATCTAAAAAAATATTACTTAAATAAATAAAAATCTCATTAAAATATATTTCAATGCAAATAATGTTCTTACATTTTTAATACTTTTATTCAGGTCTCTTTGATTATTTAAAATAAAAAAAGAAAGAAAAATAGGAAAGTATGTTGGGTGACGCCGTAGGTATTAATGTTAAAGCTATCTCGCATTGTGTCCTTATTTTCTGTGCTTCTTGAAATGTTTTCATTGTATTCTTTATACTGAGATATAACATCCTCGTATTAATTATTCTGAAAAGAATGGCGCGTAGTCTTTATGCTTTTTCATTCAAGTTCTCATTGAGGAAATGACATAACGCTTATGTCCCATATTGCGCTTCTGACGTTAATGGTTAAAAACTTTTGGTTTACATTATTACAAGTAAAAAAAGTAGTCATGAAATGTGTTATTTTAACTATCACTCGAGAATATGATGTTGGGAACACTTTTATTTTATTGCTTTATAATTACAATTACAAAATTATTGATATTTAGATTACCCAAATTTAATATTTAATATCATTATCTATTTCTACTTTTTAATATTCAAGGAAGAAGCTAATAATTTATCACATAAGATTGATACAATTTTTAATGAATAATTAATGACAGTAATTCAATAAAAAAATTTTATATTGATAAAAACTACTTGTATTAAAAAACTTTGTATTATTTTTGACACATTTTTACAAAAAT
>JAPYZA010011611.1:0-10063 GCA_030522685.1 Eupelmus azureus | reverse complement strand
TATTAGTGTGATCATAGGAAATTCCCGAGTAACAAATCGGCAAAGGTCGCAATTAACAAATTATGAATGCAAACTAAATGGCTCTTCATGCATAATAAGTACCAACACAACCCACTTACAAAACATCACCATATTTCTTCCACATACACAAACCCTTACCTCGTCCACTGAACACTACCGACCGATATCCAGCAAAAAAGAACTCGTCGAATTCGAATTTTTTCTCTGCAAAAAAACGAAGCTCTTGTCCACCTACGCGGAAGCTGTCAAACTCGATCAGTCTCGCTGAGAAACTCGCTCTTTCATTATGCAACGCCGCGCGCTTCACAAAGGAACGCACCTTTTCCCTTTTCTCCCTCCCTCCCTCTGTATCAGCCGCTTTTCCTCGATCCGGAAAAATATACCTAGGAACGACACGCGGGGGAGGAGAGGGTGCGCACCGTTTTTCGCTCTCATTTTCCGCTCGAAAACTGCAGCGGCCCCCATTGTCCGGCTCTTTTTTTTAAAGCTCCCGTAAAGCGCGTCGTTGTAACGCTACACCTCTTTTAGAGGAGTGAGGGCTTCGGGTTGCGCTATTTAAATTCTTGGGTTACGTCATTTAACGGCTTTCACGACAAAGCGGTATGCTACTGCGCTTTTTACGTATATGGGGATGCTTGATAGGTGCTGCGAGAGTTGGCGGAAATGTGGAAAATGAAGGTGGGACTGTCTTTCCAAGGGGGGTTTGGAAGCTTTTTGTTAGAAGATGGAGTGGTAATGTTTAGTTAATGCTGTAAATAATAAGTTGAATAAGGACTAACCATAAGTGCAGGGCTTAAGAAGGATTTCTTAGTTAATACAAAGTGGGAGTTAGTTACGTTCTAATGAGGGATTAGTTAGGATCAAATTAAATTTAAGTAATATAATGCATATACTGTTAAAGTGTGTATTAAATTTAAAGTTTATGCATTGGAAGCAAAATTTTTCATGCGTTTATAAATTAAAATTACATTAATGTACAATTGCATTAATTTAATACATATGAAATTTATAATATTTTCATTAAATTCAACGTAAATTATGCATTACACTCAATAAGCACTAGTTTCTTTTAGCGTGCGAATAAAAAAACGTGTCTTCCATTACACGTAATCTGAAAACATTTAACAATCTAATTAAATTTTTCCTAAAAAACACAAAATTTTTATTCTCATTGAAAAATTATCTTCCCGAACATCCACTTACCCAAACAACACCCCAGCCCCAACTTTCCACAAATTCAGTACCCACCTAGCATCCCGGTCCATCTTCTTGCGCACCGCTCGCGGCAGGAGTCCACGAACTTTATATCAGCGCCTCGCGCAAAGACACAGAATAATTCCCGGCCCTTTTTGCCTATACACCCTCGAAGATGACGAGGAGCGATAGGAAAAACACACCCGCAGCTCCCCATTCTCCTCTTCCTCTTTTGTGCCGCTTTGTGCTCACCGACTGAAGTCCCGAGGAGAGGACTCTGCGGAAACAGAAAACCCGCTCCGCCGATCTCCTTTTTTACTTTTTCCTTTTTTTCTCCTACCGGCGCTCCCTCCCCCTTAATTTTACTGGTCCACTCGGCGCTTTCCGCGCCCCCGCACAATGCGCGCATCTCGAGGCGGCATCTCGGCTGATATCGAATTTTGAAGACAGTTGTTGGTTTGAAAGGGGCGATTGGTTTTTTTGAAATACTGCGATGCGTTCGAGGAATCGCTGTCTTTTTATGATTAACACTGGTTTTTTGAAGAATGGGAGTATAAGGTGTTCTGGGTTTTGGTGCTGTGGTGTCTATATGCTTGGATTTTCATAGTTTGACAATAAATTTCTATAGTGTATATGTTTTTACTGGGGTAAAAATTAGGAAAAATCAGAAAATGAAGGAAAATATATTTATCACAATTTTTTAAACTGGGTACACTCTAAACTCAAAAGTGTAAAATTTGAAAGGAAACATATTTAGAGCTACATTTTAATCTTTATAAAATAGTATTAATATTACTGCAATATTATTACAACATTGTTACAATATTGTAACAATATTGTTTTAATATTATAACAATATTGTTTTAATATTGTTTTAATATTATAACAATATTGTTTTAATATTGTAACAATATTGTTTTAATATTGTAGGAATATTGTGACAATATTGTATTAATATTGTACTAATATCGTTTCAATATTGTAACATCATTGGATGAGTATTGTAGCAATATTGTTACTATATTGAAACATTTATATTCCAATATTGCTACAATACTGATATAATATTGGACGATATTATTAGAATATAGAAACAATATTGTTCCAATATTCCTACAAATCTGACATAATATTTTTACAATATTGCTACAATATTGAAACAATATAGATACAATTATACTGATACAATATTGTTACAATATTCAAACAATTATATTCCAATATTGCTACAATACTGATACAATATTGTTACAATATTGGAACGATATTATTCGAATATTGAAACAATATTGTTCCAATATTCCTACAATACTGACACAATATTTTTACAATATTGCTACAATGTTGCTACCTGTGAAATATTGCTAAAGCATTGGTGCCATTTTGCTATAATCTTGTTACAATATCATTGCAATATTTTACCAGTATTTTAGTAATATTATTGGAGCATCTGTGTGATATACTTCTATACTATTATTACAATTATGTTGTTAAATAAATTTATTTAAAGTTTTTAATTTATTATGAGATATGAAGATTCGTTTAAAGTTAAGAGTATTTTTCTTAAATTTATAATAAATAAATATAACAATTTAAACTCATTTTCTTTGTGGACCTATAATTCAATAAGATGAATAATTTTTAATCATAAAACGTTCAATTTCTCAAGATACTCTAATAACAGTTATAAATATTATTAACACACAATACATTCAATAAACGTAAATACAACCATAAATCGCGCGTACTAATCAACGAACAGAAAAAAAACACCTCAAATCTCATCCTCCTCCCCCTCCCTAAAAAAAAACCATCAGCACGATACATTTCAATCCAAAATCTATCGCGTGCAGCCCTCAGCGCAACTTCCTTATCGGATATAGACGCATCCCGACGCGTAAACGTCCAGAAAAAAGAAAAAAAAATGAAAAAGAGCCGAAACGAAGAAAACAGCGGTCACGCGATCACGCGAGATAGAACTGCGAATTCTTGTACGTGTACATAAACGTACATACACAATTTAGCCGTGAAGCCATACACGCGCGTATATTTTTGTGCCCGCGAGTGTCGGAAAGAGGCGAGTGTCCGATCATCGCCGTGAGTGACAAGCCAATTTGTTATATTTTCGTGTCTCGCCGCGTTCCGGCGAAGTGAAAAGGGGTGTGATGTCCGCGTGCGACTGTGTAGTGTATATCTATGTTAGTAAGCGTTATTTTGGTGGCTGTCTGCTTGATTTCATTAGCGAAAATTGAAAGTTATACTATATGCGGCCAAAACTAAGTCGTTTTATATAATAATAATATTTATACGTTTATTTACTAAATTATTTACAATTACAACCTAGCAAAGCACGTATAATCAGTCCGCAAATCCAGCCCCAGGAGAGCGCAACTGTCAGCGCAAGCTCCGAGAAAAAATATCGTAAGCGCTTAGCGGCTAATGCAATATTCCGCAAATAAGGCTGATCCTCATTCAAGCCCTGAAACGAGCCCCGTCCTTAACCCAGCGTCAAAACCGCCCTAGCTCCGCGTAATCGCGGACGTATATCGCGCGCAGCGATCATATCTCGCGAAATCGCATTTCGCGCACTCCAGTAGGCGAGACAATGCGGCAAAAGAGCCGGAAGGATACATTCTGCGCGCGCCGCGAGCTTAGGGACATTAGCGGTGTGTCGGCTCGCTTCGCCGGAAAACAGCTCGTTGACTACTGGAGCGTGATGCGACTATGCGCTTATACACCGGATTTTCGCGGCCGAGGGTCGAGGTTGGTCGAGTAATGCGTAACTGGGGAAGAGAGGCGAGTGCGGAAGGAGAGTGGTGAGGTTTTGTTTGGTAGCGGAGGTTTGA
This sequence comes from Eupelmus azureus, assembly GCA_030522685.1. Classification (NCBI taxonomy): domain Eukaryota; kingdom Metazoa; phylum Arthropoda; class Insecta; order Hymenoptera; family Eupelmidae; genus Eupelmus; species Eupelmus azureus. The sequence goes on along the minus strand of JAPYZA010011611.1, from coordinate 6,002 downwards.
GATGCGTAAACTTTTTGTTTTTGTTAAAAATGTTTTAAGGGGATGGTAAAGGATTAAAAGAATTGGATATTTGCGTAACAAATATCGAAAAAATGTTGAATAAAAATTTAATTTTTCAAAAAAATTAAATAAACTTTATAAAACTTATAAATTCTTAGAAATGTTAAAAGGAAAATTTTGACTTATCAATGTTACCAACATTTTTCAATTATATTAAAAATATTTATTTCATTTAAAAAAATGTCAAAAATATTTTTTAAATTTATCCAATTCATATTTATTAAGCAATTTTTGGGCTCCTCTACGATATTTTGTAAAAATCTCTACTCAAATCTTTAATTTCTTTATCTTCGTTCGAACCGAATCAGCACAACACATACATCAATCAAAAACGCACCAAAAAAAACCAAAAATTCAAAACCATCTCCTACACAAAATCATCAAGAAAAATCTTGCAAACATTCCTCCTCCAACTAAACCGCGCTCTCCCCAGCTTCGATTTCAAATCCCCGCCTAACCCCGTATCCCATGACCCATCATCCCTTTTACCCTAGCCGGCCAGCTCATTACCTAACCTCCTCTCTCCTGTCGCACGGAAGCCGGAAAATCCAGCCGGCGCGAGCGGCGATCTTACGAAATATATCAGATCGCGCCTGTCCTCCTGGGCTTAATCCTTGTTTAGGAAAAACAGCGGATCCCCGGCATTGTTCCGGGCCATTATTGCTTACCGGCTGAGCTGCGGCCTCCCCTTAAGCCTTTAATCTCGCGCTTGCGCGCCGCGGGAAATGGATGCCCGCCCGCGCGTGTTTGGCGCAAACAGAGCGCCGGGGCGTCTATTGTTGCCCTTGTGTTGCTTGCGCGCTTTTGCATGGAGCTGCGCGGCTAGGAGTTTTCTTGTGTTTTACCTGTTTTTAGAAGATGGTCGCTGGGTTTTGAGGTGGATGGATACGGTTTCTTTTTGGGAAGAGTGAAAATAGCGGAAGAGAGGAGCTGTTTGTCGGCGTAAACATGGCTATTCTATTGTTGGGGGTTGGATGGATGTTAACAATGGGGTGAAGAATTGATATCGATGATTTGTTGTATAGTTAAATGAATAGTGTTAGGAAACGTTGACGCGAGGAATACTGAGAAAAATAAAGGATGTTGCTCTATTGAAAGGCTTCTATGCTTATATGCATGATCTGTTCGTTTAATTTCCTGTATTGCGTCCTCACAATGCTGGGCTAACGGGAAGTCGACGAACTCTGAAAAGCAATTGGACATAATAGCCGATAAGTCGTGTTGCATTCTAGAATGATAAAAATAAGCTGAGAATCGTGTCATCGAGCTTTTTAGCAAGATTACATAAATTCAAGTAAAGGTATAAACAGAAAAAACTCGTTAACTAATTTACGTTTCCTAATTTTCCTTTCTAACCAAAGAAACAAAAATTAGAATCGCAGGCCCTATACCATCCCTAAATATAGACAACACAGGCGCTCGCGCCGCGTAATTAATCCGTCTCTCCGAAAAAGCAAAAACCCCGCACATAACCTCCAAAAATCAAGGGCCTTTTCCCCCAAAAAATACACACTACCATCAGAGCTTGTCAGCAACTGCCAGGCGCTGCTCGCGTCACTCCATCTCCCTCATTGTTTCGATAACTTTTCCCCGGCAAAAAAAAACTCTCGCGCGGGCATATAAAGGACCGCGTGTGCCCCCTTTGAAAAAAAGGAACGAAAAATTTACGGACGCAAAAAAAAGCGGAGCCGCACGCGCGCGCGTGCGCACGGACACACGTATATATATTTTTAAACTATCTCTCGTTCACTACTGTTTTTTGCGTATTTGCGCCTATATACGTGGGGAGGAGAGGAGAAAAGCCGAAATCGGGAAAGAGCCGCACGCGCGCCGCGAGCGAGATATATGGAATCTGTGTGTAAAAAAAAGCGGGGCATTCGTTACGCGCGCGTGCGCGCGGTTTAAAAATATAGATCGAGTTTCCGTAAATGCGTTAAAAAGGGGGGAGTAAAGGGGCAGTGGTATATATGTAAGGATTTTTTTTTTCGGTTGGAGGAGTCGGTGCGTTTTTTAGATGCGGTTGTGATATGCGGGGGCGGAGGCTGGGGTGGGTTGGAGAGGCGCGGAGACTGGAATAAGTGTAATTGTGTGAAGGGCTGCGGCTTTTATTTATGTGGAGAGCGACGCTGGATAAACGTTTATTTTGCGGTATTGTTATGGCGCGCTTATGTAGGAGGCTTGGTTGAAAGTGAAGATTTTTTTGGTTGAGATAATCGATCATAATTTTTTTTAGAACAAGTCGTAATGAAAATTTTATAATTCCGGCTTTAACGATCGAATCGTACAACCCAATCCCTCAATCCTTCCATAAAAAACAATAATGCTCAAAGAATCAGCAACTACATTCATCGACTCAAATCGAATATTCAAACTAACCATCGCCCCAGTCAAACCCAGCGAACTCACCAGTCATCCCAATCCGGACACTTTCCCTATCTCATCACTATACACGCATATCCGACCTCACTTACAAGTGAAATCCAACCGATGACGCGCAGCTGTCGAACCCTTGACCTTCCATTACCTATATACAGCCCCACTTCCGCGCGTCCGAAAAATCTCCCTACATCCACGGCCATTGCCCGGCCCGACGATCATGGGAATATATCGAGAAAACGGGCCCCGCACGAGTGAAAATAAAAAAAAAGGGGGTCCACGGCTCATTGTTCATCTGCATATATACGAGAACCCCCCAAGCGAGCTATATACATACATATACTCACTGACCAGCGGCATGAGCGATTAGACGCGGGACGCGCATATATATACAGTTGCGTAACGTTCCGTAAAAACACGCGTCCGCTCGCAGATGCCTACGTACGCGGAAAAACGTTGGCCCGACCATTAGATTCCAGCGCGTATGTAGACGAGAGCACCTGGTGGGTCGAAATCATTTCGGATGCAGGTACGTATATGTGGAGAGATGACTCGGCCCATTGTGGGACTCGCTCTTTTTCGGGCCTTTTGTCGGAAATTTATGCGCGCGCGCTCCCCTTTTTTCTCGCTTTTTCGAGGGTTACGCGTATTTATATGTGTGCGTAGTACGTTGGGGATTCGGCCGTTTTTCGCTCGGAGTATGGATATGAGAGGCGAGTGTAGGGAAAAAAGCGTTTATCGCTTGCTGAATGGATTTCGCCGCTTTCTGGGAGTCTGCCGGACAGTTCCGTGGACGGGTGCGAGAGCGCGAGCTCGGAACGAATTGTGATAAATTTGAGAACGCGGACGGACCGCTGGCTCTTTTCGAAAGGTTTATGTGAAACTTCGGTTTTTGACTTTGCATCGAAAATTCAGTTCCTTTGTTACGCAGCTATGTAAACCGTATTCACGTAAAATCTAAAAACAATAGCGAATACCACAAACTCCAGGCTAATCAAAAACAATACCCCCACCCAAAAACCCACTACCCACCGACAAAATGGAGTAGAAAAACTTCTCGCCTCGCGCAGCATCGCAGCTTTCCCCAACACGCCGCGTTAATTGCGCGTCTGTTGTTCTTCCATTAAAAATCTCGTCCCCTCCTCCCCCGCCTTAAAAGAGCCTCGAACTTCTCCCCCCTCCTTGTTTACCCCGCGCGGTACCTCTCGAGCCCGACCCTCGAGCTGTTTAATTTATACAGCGTTATCGCGCGCTCGAACGGCTGCGGGAATTTTAATTACTTTTCTCCTGCCGATCGAGCCGCCGGTAATATCATTTTAATCTCGAACGGCAGAAGAGGCGCTCTTATCGTTTTCTTTTTTTTTTTGTTTACTTTTATTTCGTAGAGGGGGTAGAGGGGGAGGTCGTAATATAACTGGAAACCGCGGAAAGTTCAGGGTGAGGGGGTGCTTGGGAGAGATTCATTAGGGAATTTTAAATTTATGCGCGGGTATAACCGAGGTGTAATTTTGCTTAGAGGGTTGGTTGATGCTCGAGGTGGATGCGGAGTGTTGTTATATTGCGGAGGAAAAAAATACTTAAAAGTTATGAACGAGATATTAGTTGTCGGCGAGAAAATTGCGTGTGTGGAATGGGATGGAATAATGGCGAAAGGCGTAGTTTGTTGGGATCGATCGGCGTGAGTCTTGCTATTGTTGTTAAGAAACGAAATGGCGATTATAGACGTTAAATTGATTGTGAATTAATTGAATGATTTTTTAAAATAATACGGAAGTAATGATTGATCAAAAAATTAACATTTTAGATGAAGAAAAACCATTTACACTGAAAAAACGATTTACTAAAAATTATGATGATATCTACTAACGGAGGGACAGAGAAACAAACAAGAGAAAGATAGAAATTTAGTAAATTTTACAATAATTCTAGCGAATCTTAGTTTGCTAGTATATATCACAACGTTTTAGAATATAGCATAATAATCTTTCTTTTATCAGTACAGAACCATATCAAAAACTGATACTTTTTAAAGTTAAGACAATCCAAAAAATTCAAACGTCATAACTTCACTCAAAAGCTAATCCTAACTTCCTCCCCCTCCACCACACAAAAAAAACAATTCCACCCGCGTAACCACCGACAAAAGCAACGTCCCAAACTTCACCGCGTCCACGCGACTCTAGCCTCTCTATCCACCTCCCTCAGCTGAAGAAGAAAAAGAAACATACTCTCCGTTCATTCACAATTCACGCGAAGAACACGAAAAGCTCTCCTCTCTCTCTCCCACCGATGAAGCCTCGCGCGCAGGCTAAACTTTCGCCAAGTGCCTGCCTCCCCCGCATAAATAACGCGTCATCAAAAATATATACCATATGAAAAAGCGAAGAAGCGCCAGTCCGAGTTTAGCAAAAGTTCATCCCCCTATACAGCCCAACGCCTGTGTATATACCGCACTCGAGTATATATACAGGCGAAGTTGACGACGGGATAACGCGAGAGCGCGGCCATCGCTGGGCTATATATATAATACCCGGTACATAATGCACCACCCACCCTAGCTTGGTTGGAGGAGAGGAAAAAATCGAGTTGTTCTGTAAGCGCTGTATGGATCGATGGGCAGTTCAATTCCGCGAGTGGCGATGGCATTCCGGATGCTTTGGGTTTGTGTGTATGTGTGCTTGTGGATGGTATTTTTTCTTTTTGCTGTGGCTATTTTTTTCGCGGGGGAAATGGCTGCGGCTTTGTTTTATGAGAATGGCTGACTACGCGGGACATGAGTTTTTGTAGAATGAAGCGATTGAGATGATGAGATGGTTGAATGTACTTTTGGTTGGCTTAATTAAATTGAACTAATTAAATGTATTATTATACATCGAAACAATGACCTCCGATTCTATAAGGAAATATTGCGATCGCAAAAAACATAATCTTAACGAAAACCGCTCTCATAAAAAAAACAATCGCACAACACAGCCACACATCCAACCAACAATAAAAAAAACCGTCTCTCACCTATATCAAACCCAGCTCACTCAGTCGCACCTGAGCTTCTCTCTAAAGCATTCCCTCAGCTGCGCAAACGACGTAAAACTGCCAGCTCGGCTTTTCCGCTGTTTGTTCTTTTCCTTACGACACGGCGCAGTCACAGGTGGCTTTATTCCCGCTAATCGAATTTAAACGTTAAAAAATAACGTACACACCGGCGAGGAAGCCCGTTTGTCCTAGATACGCGAGCGAGACGCACTTGAGGGTCGTCCCTCTTCAGATTCGAAAGCGCCTCTAGGAAGCGGCGTAATCGGAATCCGCAGGACGAATCCGACACGCGCGACGTTTTGTCAACTATAGTCCTCTGGATTTGATTACGCTGTGGTATCGCGAGGAGTGGATATGTGGGATTGGATTTTACGGGTCTTCGGTGAGGGAGAAGGATGGTATTAAGAGGAGGTGTGGGTAAGCGTCGAGTTGCGGGTGTTTTGGTGGGTCGCGAGGAGGTTTTTAATTGTGGGTTGGATGTAGGGTTTCTGTGAATGGTTTTTGGAGGTGAGGTGAGAATTTAGGTTTTTAAT
>JAPYZA010011604.1:0-12345 GCA_030522685.1 Eupelmus azureus | reverse complement strand
AAATAATGATTTTTTTTATTTTCAGGTCTTAAAGGTGGTTTGTCCCCTTAAACGACCTTTCATCTGAACCCTTGAACGCGCCAAATAAATTGTGCAAAGTTTATGAAATTGCAAATGTTTATGATTTATAGTGATAAAGGAGGTGAATACTTTATATAGTCATTTCTCTATTTTCCATCCACTTAAAAGAGTCAATTTTTTTTTTAATTCATATTTTTTCGTGCTTTACACGATGGTATAGGTTTTATACGTTGACTTTTGGGGGCCAGTTTTCTATATGGTCGTGGGCATCGTTCTTTCACGTTTTTTCTAAATACGAGATCTAAATAAGCATTTTCATTAAAAAAAACAAACAAATTTAATTTTTAGAATGACCATCAAAATCAAATGTGAACTGAACTAAGAAAAACTCAAACCTCTAAGGAGATCCAGACAAAGATCCTAGTAGTTCACGCTCGCGCTCAAATATTTATCGCTCGTATAAACTAATACTTTTCTATGAACGCTATCATACAACGAACTGATTCTTTCTATGGTGATAACGTGCTACACCTGTACAACTCCAAACTCTCGCGGTTTCATCTAGCAGCTTAACGGACCCAGGTTGACCTTTGTCAACCTGTCCGAAACCCTATATATTACAATGCGAAATCCTCGATTTTCCAGATAGGAATTTTGGCTTCTAGATCACAGGCGAATTTCTGTACAAAAGACTCAGCTACTTGGAGTGCTTTTCTTAAAAAATATTATCAAATTAGTCGAAATATTATATAACTTAACCGCTTTCTCATTTGGCTTCCATTTACACAATAATTGATACATTTTTGTTATAAACCTCTATTTTTATTTAACATAAAAAGGCGCGCTGTTTCTATCCATAACAATAATAATAGCTATTGTAATAAAAAAGTGGTATTCCATTCTGCCTGAGTAATATAATAATTTTCCTCGTACTTGCAGATTTGTACAGATTCATTCTACCTTTCTGAGGTAATAAGATTTAAAATTTCTATACTGACAAATTATAAAAGGGCAAACACAATTGTGTCGCGATAGTGCAGACAAATATTTTAGCAAGCGCATTCTGGCAGAATAATTCAAATAAATATAGAAATTCTATTTCCTTCAGCAGGATATATCAAAAGTTTCTCAGCTGGATATATAGCGATGATATGTGGAAGAGATGAATCCATTCTATAAATAGCCTTAGGCGTAGTGAGAACCTCCATCTTGAACGTCTACAAAGTTTGCAGTCGTCGATTAAGTATTTGAAACTTTTTCAGAATTCCATAAATTTTATTCAGACGAGAAAAATATTTTAACAATACTTTTGATAGCCGTTATTGGAAATTTTAAAGTTATCATTAAATTAACTCTAAGCTGATTATTAAATTTATTAGATGAAAAATAAATCTAAGTAATTGAATTTCAAATATTTTTGCTTCATTAATTATTCAGTTTTAATTTATTTTAAATTGATCAATTATCTGATTTACTCTTAATTGATTTGTTAGTACTTCCACGTACCAATCATAATAGTACTAGTGTGTAGTATTATAGTGATAATAGAGGTTAATTCCGTACCTACGCATTGAAACAGTTATCCAACAAAGATTAAGTTCTATCTATAGTATATACCTTAATTAGATGCTTAAAAAGAATTTTATGTCTAAAATTATATTAAAATATTTTTTCATTAAAAAGTAAATATACAATTTTTTTAAAAGTATATTTAAATTTATAATACCGATTAAATTTTGAAATTAACCATCCTTCTATTGACGGGCAATTTAATTTGATAAATTAATGACTGATTAATAAATTATATAAAACCAATAATCCAAATTTAATCTATTTAATACAGCTTGTTATAATAAAGTTCTCATGTTGCTAAATTTGAGGACGTATCTCCATTATGTTAATTTTCTGTTCACAAGTACAATATTAAACATTTTCTTTAAATTTGACTTCCTGCATATAATTATACTTCGATAGTTATATTTATCTTTAATCTATCGATGATGAACTTTAGCCGTTAACTAAAGCTTACCACAGTCATGTTTATACGCGTACGCTTGGGCGCTTGTCCCATTTACCTTTTAACTTGGAAATATTCAACATTAATTTTCTTCTGCTTAATTAAATTTTTTCAAATGATGTACATGCACATCTGCATAACATGCACGGACTTAAGAGGTTAGTGTAATTGTGAGTAATGTTTCTTTTTTCGGGTCGTTCGTCAAAAAAATTCCGCTGACCCGTCGTTTGTAATTTAACATTTGAGCACAAAATATAAAAACGCGTGGAGGTAATTTAAATGCGGAGAACGTTAAAATTTAGATGAACAAACGGTGATGAGAAAATTTGTATTCATATTCACAGATACTTTAACTTCTTTTAAGTTAATTTTTTTCTATAATGGAGCAGTGTAATCAACGTAAAAAGTATGAAGTTATTTTTTTTTTTTTTTTTTTAATAAACCAATAATTTAATAAGACATTACCTTTTTCGAATTAAAGCTGTAATCTATTGACTTTCTATCCCACCTTTGGTGTAATTATCTGTTTTTGGAACATTTGATTTTAGATTTAATCAATGCGCCAAGCTAAATGAAGTATAACATTATGTAGTCATTGATCTTTTCGAGAGAGTGAGTGTCAAGTAGATTAGTTAAATCCGTACGAACGCAGAGGGGAATGGCGGAGTTGTACCGCAACACTAACAAGGTAGAGTTAATCTTAATCGCATTTTCCCCACAGCTTCGCTAAACCATGTAGACTAAGAAACTTTGAAAGTAAACATCTACCTAAATGTTTTTTGTTCGGTACTATTGTTTCACAGTGTCTAGCGTTTTCTTTTTGCATACTGTTCGTTATCTTGCTAACTAGAAACGTGAATAAGCGCAAAAATGAATAATTGTATAATGTTCGTGACAGCAAGGCAAAAGAATGAAAGAGTTTTTGAAATGAATATCGGTTTAAATAATTTAGTTTCAAGAAATTAATACAAGTAGGAAGAACGTACGCTATTATTCAAATAACATTTTTATTTACAGAATTTGTTTATTTTTAATAATCGATCATTTAAACAAATAGGTAAGGTTTTTCAAGTGATCGTAATGTTAAACAACGTATCGTTAAACTTAAATTGCCAAAAACGATTAATTTATGATGTCTCTTTGTAAAAAAATGGTTAATTTTGAAAAAATTAGAAATTACAAATTTTGTCGAATAAATAATAATGCATGTAGTTTGAAAAATAATTAAACTAAACTCTTAAATAATTTTTGGATTTATAAATCATTATTTATGCTTAGTTTGATGTGAAAAGTTAAAGAATAAATTTAAAAACTTTTTTAAGCTTTGGACTTTTGACTCAACTAGTTAGAACTTGTTACAAATCTTCTTAGATTCACTGTCTCGAACAATTTTCGTTTTCCAGCTTTTATAAAGACAAAAATACTATTAATATTAAAACATGGTACTATTAAAACAATAATAAAAATAGCAGACTAACATAAAATTTTACATACTTTTAAAAATATTTTTTTATATGAAATAAACTAAAAAATATTCTATAGTAAAACTATTCTATCCGTGATAATCTATTATTTGCATGTACATGCACTGCAGTAGAAATATAAAGAAACATACATTTATTATTACTATCACGCAACTACAGTACTTTAATTCCATAGTACATAATGCAAGATATGCATAAGTATGCGACCTGGCGTAAAGCGATGCTTCTGCATATCAATAGCCGAGTAGCATATAAGTATAATAGAATACGATTATCAGATAAGATTGCACAATCTAAATTCACTTCACTGAAGTACTTTTCTTCAATTATTCAGGTGAAAAAATTTGTTTTAAGTTATTAAAAATTGTATTTAAATTAACGTGAATTAATTCACAATGTGGACATGATTATTATGAAATTTTCATAAAATTTATACGTTGACTTTTGAGTGCGTAAAATTTTTTTACTATTTACATAAATATTACGAAAATCACTTTATTACACTATTTTTTGAAATTTAGTTTAAAAATGAACTAATAAAAATTCGGTGTTTTATTAAAGTTTTTTCTCTCTCATAGAACTTTGCAAATTTTTGATGTGGCGCCTCTTTGCACTGGCATTTACCACGAAAAAGCTGATATATAAACCCACGGTCTGTTTGCTGTTAGCCAGAGGATATACGTGCACTTCTCTCTCAGCAAGTTAACAGTTTTATTTTCAGCGGTGCTTCAAAGTTTCAGTTGTAAAAAAGTTTTCAATTACTATGAATTTCGATTAATTAAATTTTTGTCGTTATACTGTTAAAAACACAACGTCCGACCAGTAAGTTTCTTTCATTATTTCGTGGAAAATTTATTTAAGTAAATTTAAAATATAAACACAATAAAATGAAAGTATGATATTTATAGGAAACTAAATTAATTTTTTAAAGTCACTTGGCAGTTAATAATAAAGAAGCTCAAGGTAATAAAATTTTGTTTATATGTGTATCCATTAAAATTTTCTTTTAAAATTGAATGATAGTATTAAACATTAGTATGAAGATCTATTTCTCTCTCTCTCTCTCTCTCTCTCTCTCTCTCTCTCTCTCTCTCTCTCTCTCTCTCTCTCTCTCTCTCTCTCTCTCTCGCTTTCTCCCTCAATATAAGCTTACGTAAGTTAAAAGATCCTTTGTATCGAGAAAAGTCAGATAGAAATCAACTTTTGCTCTTATAAAGTAGAATAGAAGTTTCTGACAACAGATAGATTAATGATGAATTTCTTTATCATGAACGCACATTTTTTTCGATGCCGTCAAATGAGATAAGTCCAAGGCGCAGTATCTTGCAGTCTATCGACCTCTAATGATCTTATTGGGTTCATCGAATCAGCAAAAATCATGTCGAGTCAACAGAATAGTAATTGTTACTTTCTTTCCAAAAATAATTTGTTTCACTTGATCAAAGATAAAATTCGACAACTAAATCTTTCTCTGTGTTTATCCTTTACAACTAGTCCATTTCAGTTCCAATAGCTAATGGCACGGTGCAAGATCCTCATGCTCATTAAGCTCTGATAGAATCTTCTATTTTGCATCTAGCGTTGAGTTTACTAGCTAAGCCGTCTAGTCAGTATTGCATTAAAGCCAAACGATTATGCCTGAAATTTAGTACTTATTCAGGTGTAGTGTAGATTTTATGCTAATTGTCCGAGCGTAAAATCTATAATAGACTACAATCTAAACCCTAGCAACCCGCTCTATCCATTACAAAGCCGTAAAACCAAGTCCAGAGTTAATAATGGATGCTCAACTCGCGAGCAAATTCATTAGGCTAGATACTCCAAAGGAAACTCGCATCCTAATCTAGCGATAAAATGGCTAATGGACAATCCGTATAACGCGGGATGCAGGCTGCTCGTAAAACGGCCTGGAAATGTGTCGAAAATGCGTGTGCGAGGAAAGCGTTTTTCGAAATCCTCACGCAAGAAAACAATTTCCGATTATCTGTAGTCGAACAATAACTTTTGTCCTATTTTTACGACTCTGTGCATTCGAGCAAATCGGTATACGTGTCGCGGAGCCGGCTTCGTGCGATATAAAACGTAGGCGATCATTTCTTGTCAAATCATGTAAGCAATACGGTAGATTTTTATGTATATCAATCATCTTTTTATGGCGCGCTGTTTTTCGTATTGTTTGTTTTTAGAGTGAGGATTGATCAAACGGCATTATGAATAAGAATTATTTTCTTTATTTACCGTAGATTTTAATAAAAAGCCGCTCGCCTTTTTAAAAATAATGAATTTTGATATTTTTCTAATTTATTCGTGTACATTGAACTATTAAGGACACTTCAACTCTCCAATTAAACGTGCTTAATATGACTTCATATATACCCACAGCTGTTTCTTGGGGACGGCTTGAGGAGCAAGTTTGATTTAGGTACAACAAATTACTAACAAATTAACATCAATTTGTGGTATACATTAGACTGCATGCTTGGAAGTGCACTCTACCACTTAGCTTCAATTACGAACATTCTTTTGTATTTATATTCACCCAATATTTTCCATGTTGAGTTGATTAATTATCTTGTTAATTTGAATATATTATTTTTCCAGTTCATAAAGTTATATGTATATTTTTTTATTTATTAGTGAATTATCAAACATATTTTAGATAAATTAAGATATCCATGTTCTCTGATTTCCGGTCATTATTCTATCTTATAAAAATCATAAATAATAAAAATATGTGCGTGCGTTCAATAAGTGCGTGTTTCATATTTGTTCATCCCTTCATAAATTACATTATCATTGATTTATTTTGAAAATTGTCGAGACCTCGCCAATTCGAATCGCACACAATCGTTGATTTTGTAAATTACTTAAAATCCCTTTCTGTCTAATTATACTGACAATCGCCTGCTTTCATAAACGTAAATATATATTCAAGCATATTTTAATATAAATTAAACATGCTGTTTTATCAAATGAATTTTTATAAGAAACTGATAAATCTTTCTTCGCGTTACTGACTTATTTATTTTTAGCCACTCAATTCTTAAGAGTCCGAATAAACATCAATCATCCATATTTATCAATCACTCAGCTCTCCTTCATTCATCACCCAAACTGTTCATTATACAACACTTTCTCTTAATCAAGAGCTTTCCAAATTACAATAAACACAACCAAAAACCCTAACAACGAATAAACATTCATCCCACTTAAAAAAACTCAATCCCTCCGCCATCCACTCCCCAAAACGTCCCCTAACTCCCACCCCCGCAAGCATCAAAATGGACACTTTGAAATTTCAAATTCCACACCTAAAAAACCAATCTCCCCCTCGCCCACCATATGCAGTATTCATCAAAAACAGCGCTCGCCGAAAAGCTCGTTTGATCTACTCCCGCATCGCGCTCTCGCGTGCACCTCGAGCGTAATAGCCCCCCCCCCTTTTTTTCCCTCCTCCAAGCGCTTTCCCAAATCGTCGAGATTCCGCGCGATTACACACGCACGCTCGGGATTAATAAAGCGTGATCGCGGTAATTAACGCGCTGGGGGCTCGGCAGGTATGCGCGGGCCCAAGATACCCGCCTCCTGAGAGCTCGAGCGCGCCTGCGATAAATCATGGGCCTCGTTATCTGACAGTCGCTTCTCTTTCTCTCTCTGGCTCTATCTATTGGAGGCAGCTTTGCGCTCCTTGGAATGGCTCCCACTAGGCCTGAGAGCAGGGAGACGGCTGGGGTGGCGCCGTCTCCTTAGAGTTAAGTCTTGCTCGTCTCTCCCTCGGCGATGTATCGGGATGTAACTGGAGAGAGCTGCATCGCGATAGGATTTGGCTGGGGTTGGTTTATATCGATGACAGGGCAGTCTGGTAGATTTGCGACTTGCTGCGTGCACTGGTTGTGGAGGAGAGCGGGGGGAACAAATGTGTTGTTGGCTGGAGGAGAGGGTTTAAAGGGGAAGTGACTGAGGGATTGGTGAGCGTTGGGTGCAGGGAGAGCTAGTTGTAATTTGAGGGCTTGGTGTTTAAAAAAAGGAGTTTAAGGGTGTGATTCGAGTTGATGAGTTTCTTTTTTTTAAGTTTGAGGGAGTTGATGTGTATTAAAATATCTTTGTGTACAAGCGAAATGTTACTGGGCTTTGGAAATTATGGAAAAAGGGAATTGTCTAAATATAGCGAACAGAGTTGAGATCTTTTAAAAGTAGTTATTATTTTGTTGAATCTATTCAATATTATCAAATAAATTTATATAAATTTGTTTTTTTCAATTTTGCAATTTATAAAACGTTTATTTTAGTGTTTATTAATTTAACTATAGAAATATTTTCCTTGTTATTTAATATTGTTTAGTGAAAAAGAAAAATTAGATTACGAAATTTTTCAATGACGTTTGATCGTTATGTGTCACTTTTTATAAGCAAGACGTTATCGCATTGAAGTCACTCAAACTGCTCAATGTTGTCGTACACGTAGCCAGCTTGGATCGAAGCGAAGTTTTACTTCTTCTTCTTCTTCTTTCTCTTCTAATGTCTATAAGCAACTTGCCCGTTTTATCATCATCCGGAAACCAGAGTATATTTTCGTTCGCTCTTTATTGAGCGTTTCCGGCTCTTACTTAGCTAGTTCACAGTATAGAACAATTTTGAAATTTATTAGAAAATTGTAAGTAGTTATACTTTGAAATATGTCTTTTAAATTAATATAACACTGCAAGAAAATAGTCGATTACGTCTACTGGATGTTTATCATTTAACAGATGTAATCAAGCAATGAATAAATTATCCACTAAAATAGCAATTCTTTTTAATCTACTGTATTTATTATCTTTAAAGAATTGTAATAAAGATGTAAAGATTAACAGGTAAGTTATCGTGACTAAAAATCATACCGATGAAATTTATTAAATGTAAATTGAAATTAATCAAATTAAATTATTACTTTTGTCTTTTAAGTAATTTGAAAATATCAAACAGTAAAATTATTTTTATTTTGCTGAAGATACTCTCGGTTTGTTCTTAAAATTATAATAATATTTATGAAACCAGAAATTCGCAACATAGAATTTCATGAAAATAACTCTTCCAAGTGTGATAAATTCTTAAAAATACAACGGAAACTAGAACGAATCTACCCAAGAAAAACCTCGCCACAATACATAAAATCCAGTGCATTTAAATTTCCTCTATCCCCCCCAAAACAATTCAATCACCAACTCCCACGCCAACCACCAACAGCACCATCATAATACGCAATCAAACCAACCCTTTCCCACTCTCCCAATCACCAAGCAATCCGCAAAACCCGCCTTAAACGATAGCAGCCGCAATCTTAACTCCCAGCCGGCCCTAAATTCCCCACCCACCCCCTTAAAAACAAAAAGCCAGCGTGCGACCGTTCGCGTTAAAGCCAGATTCGCGCACGTGCAGCCGTAATACTCTGCCCTCCCCAGCCGCCTCCCCCGCACCGCCCGCGCTCATGCATATGCGCAAGCCAGCTCCGAGTGTCTCCTGGATGTTTCCTCGCGAGATTTCCGGGACAAATTGCGCGGCGCCGGATTCATCGGATAAGCGAGAGCGAGGCGAGGGCAGGAAATGAACGCGCCGGATGTGCGTCGAGATTCCATCTCCTTCCCGGGGAAGAGGCGGGAAGAGGGCGCGCGCAAATACGCGTACTTGTTTTATTATCACGCTTGAGATTAAGACGTATATTTCACCCTACGCACGCGCGCGATCGTAAAAACGCCGCGCGCTGCCGTATCGACCGTCGGTCACTCTTATACCGCCTAGACTCGAACGCGCGGCCTGGAATTCACTTTATGGACCATCAAATCCTTCCTTTAAATAACTCCAATAAAATATTTCCACGCTGCCTTCATTTTCGACTCGGCACTTTCCCTCGGCGGCTTGGCTGGGCTGTGTAGCGGTGAGGCTGATCGAGGTTGAAGATGTGCGCATGATTGATGGGCGGAGACGTGTGAATTTATGGTTGCGTAATTTGATGCCCGGCGAGTGATGAATCGGCCGATGGAGACGCGCCGGCCTGATTTATCGTGGCGGGGGTATTCAATTTTTTACGGGAGCCGGATCGTTTTGTATTATGGCGCTTGATTATGTGAAAAAGACGAGTTCGGGGGGATGATATTAAAATTAGAGGGCCCGTGAGGAGGGTTTGACGGTGTGGAAAGATTTGAGTGTATAATCATTTTTGGCTGTTTTTTAAATAATTACCAGAGGGCTCGGTGTTGATGGGTAAGGGCAAGATGTTTTTTGTGAATGTTGGTTGACTCTTAAGGGGTAGGAGAGATTACTCATAATTTGGGCATGTCTTGGTTAGGTGACTGTAGTGAAACTTTTAATTATCCCGTAAAATTATCTACCGTTAAAGAAGAGTGCTGTCTGGAAGCTACCGTTTAGATCTGGTTTAAAATTTACTACTTTCAGACAAACTATGACAGCTCTTGGTTAAGTTTAGAACAAGTTTCTCTTAAAAAAACAGTGAAAAATCGTATTTTCTAGAATTTTATGCTGAAATAGGCATGTCAATATCATCACATGCTCAATCGTGCATACATTACAACTTATGTTTTATGCAATTCAAACTCTCGTTCTCTTTAACAATTATTTATTTCATAATTCAAATTTATTAAAATACTTTATTTAATGAGTTTTATATGTTTTAGAGTAGTTTTTTTTTAATCAAACTTTTTATTTATTAAATATTCTATACTTATCAAACAAATTATTTAAAAAGAAATCTGGTTTCTAGGAAAAAAATAATAATGTAACTTTTTGAAACAACTTTAAATTATCTATTAATCTATTTAATAAGTTTTTTATTCGAAATGAAATTCTTAGAAAATGTTGTATTTTAATGCAAAGGTTCATTAGATAGTTTGCATCAATAATAAATAAATCGCTTTCGAAAATTTGCCTCATGCATATATATTACAGTTCAAGTTCCATTTATATTAAAATGTAAAAAAGTACTTTCTGTTTGTACAGAGATGCTTCCAAAGAAGTTAGTCAACCAATCAAGTTAATTCACTTTCCTTTATCAAATTTAAAAAAAAAATAAAAGTTTTTGTTCTGGAATATATTAAAAATTTTCTTTGAAACTAAAGTGCTGCATAGTATTAAAGGTAACGTATGATAGAGCGCCTAAAACTGGCGAATATACGATGCAACCCGCTTTGATGCTCACCAAAAGCGTTCAGAAATTTCGGAAGCCATTACTCGATTTTTTTGCCAATATAATTTGAAAGTAGTTCACGCCAAGCATCTGGTTTATAACACCTCAAAGTGAAGTTCAACGGCGCCACTTTCAATTTGTGACCTTGGCTGAACATCTTAGACCATTAGAGTTTAAAATTAGAAGAGCAAACTTAGACAGCTTCAACGTCTTACGTCTATATGCGGTATACTTTATAGTTTACGATAGTAACAGTTTCATAGTGATAAGGCATGGAATGCATTTAAACTATCGGATCTCTTTTATTACCATCTAAATTTGGAATATAGAATGCCAATGCATGTCAGTTAACATATTCTCAAATATTGATTGTTGTTGAATCGTTTAATAAGTAATAAAGATTTTTATATTTTAAATTTTTAAAATCTATTCATTTTGAATTTATACAATTTTAGTCGCTTATAAAGCGATTCAAATAATTTAAAAATGAATTCCTCTAAAATCCATCCAGATGGGTTTTTCACGAGTATGAAAATGTCTCCGAAAGCTTACAAAGTGATGAGAGATGTGAGCGCTAAGAGACTTATCTTTGAAAAGCTCGATAATCACATTCAAGCAAATACATTTATTCATATTCAACTAAATCCGCAAAGTATCGAAGCATTTTTGAAGAAACAAGATTTTTCTTGGCATTTTTACAAGCAAGTCTTAAATAGAAAAATATATTTAACCAGTCATTTACATGTCAATGGAGGTATATGGGTTTTATATTTGTGATTCTGAAAACACTATCAATAGTCTAAATGAAATTGGTACTTTCAGGATGCAATTTAATTTTTAGATCTGTTTTATTTTTGTGAGAAATTCGTGCTTATAAATTAAAAAAAAATTTATGAGTAATGTTTAATACAATTGAAATTTTTTTAAATCGAATATATATTAAATTTGTATAGTGAAGGTATTGAAAAAAAAAGTGAAATTTTAATTTAATAAGCGCTACATGTATAGAAAAGCTTTTCCAAGCACAGAGTTTTAACTAATTAATTTGACATTTCGTTTTTCTGTTTTATCTCTTTTAATCAAACTCTTTACATAAATTATAATTTTAAATATAGGATTTTATGTTTTTCAATTTACTTTAGTATTTAAATATTAAACTATATACGATAATAGAATTTTGGCTTCAATAAATATTCTAAAAATTGTAGGTTATAAAGTTTTGTACATGCCTAAAGTTAGTTTTTATCGAATTCCATACGGATTGTGTGGTTACTTGACATTTTTCTGCGGATACTTTGCTTTTTAATAAAAAAATAAAATAAATTATTAAAAAAAAAATTATTTAGCTTCCAAATTTTAATAGAACGCAAATATTTATGGAGTCACATTTTAAATAAACTGTTATGTTTTAAGCATAATTGTTATTTATACTAATGCTGATTTACACTAATCCACATGTACACCAATCTTGTGTAAAAATATTCCCATTGTAAAAAGTTTTATTTACTTTACAAAATTCATGAATAGAGTTCAGTGAAGATTCAAATATCTTAAACCAGCGCTTTGATTTACAATTCTTTTGGTATAAAAATATTTCTTTCCAGAAATATTGGCCAATTATTTTGGATAAAAGTTTAAAATTC
>JAPYZA010011603.1:0-12344 GCA_030522685.1 Eupelmus azureus | reverse complement strand
CCCCCCCCCCCTTTCCTGGCATGCCTTGCGCCGCTGAGAGCGCCGACTTGCTCGCGCTCGCGTACCTCTGCTGTCCATGCGTGGAATTTTCCGCTGGGCAGCAGAGGATTTTAGTCTTGCCTTTCTTAGGCTACATCCTCGTTTCAACAAAACATAGATGTAAATTTTTTTCTCCATAATCTTAATTAAAAAAAAACTCTTCCTACCTTAAATATATATAAAATTTTATAATTTGACCTACTCATAACTTTAAAAAAACTGATCCAATCCTTGAAATCCTCTTCTTAAGGGGATAAACCACCTTTAAGGCTTGAAAATAAAAAAAAAATAAAAGAAATCATAACTTAATTTAAAAAAAATGAAAATACTTCTTGAATGTGGGGGAAAATACCTTTATTTTAAGCAGTTATATGCTATAGTTGGTTTCATCGAAGCCCCCCGTAGTTAGTCGATGAAGCTTCATACTCATAATTGCTGCCCCGTAAGGTTTCTTATGACCAGTTCGATGAAATTAATTTTTCTAAACGGATTTAGCTTCAGTATCCTCAACATTTTCAAAAATTCTTTAATTTTACAGTCCAAAATATCAGTTTAATAAAAAGAAATGTTAATAAAATTATTAAATTTTACCCTATTTATATATCTTTGTACCACTTTTTTTCAGTCAATTAAAAAACCCCTTGTTTATGCAAGAATGGTGAGGATACTGAAGCTAAATAAGCTTCATCGACTAACTAGGGTGGGCTTCGATGAAACCAACTATAGCATATAACTGCTTAAATTAAAGGTATTTTCCCCTACATTCATGAAGTATTTTAATTTTTTTTAAATTAAGTTAAAAAATTGTAAATAATGATTTTTTTTATTTTCAAGTGTTAAAGGTGGTTTGTCCCCTTAAGTCGAACTCTTGTTTTAATGTATTTCGACGGTTGCCATGGGATTTCTAAGCCAATTTTTAACTAATCACCTTAAAAATTCACAGAGATCTTCAATATATCTATCGTCACAATATAACAGTACTGAAATTTTGTTAAAGATAAGTTCAAGTGAATGTTGCGTATAAAAAGTTGAAAATATTATCAATTTAGGAATTTTTCTGAATGTTACATACGTAACATTCACTTGAACTTATCTTTAACAAAATCCCAGTACTGTTATATTGTGACGATAGATATATTGAAGATCTCTGTAAATTTTTAAGGTGATTAGTTAAAAATTGGCTTAGAAATCCCATGGCAACCGTCGAAATACATAAAAACAAGAGTTCGACTTCATTTGGACTTCAGAAGTAGATTTCAAGCATTGAACCAGACTTTTTGAAGTTGTGAATAGGCCGCGTTAAACTTAATATACAGGGTGTCTAAAAATTCCGGAACGGCACGATAACTTCCGAACTAATAATGGTAGAAAAAACTAACATACATTTTGTTAGGATTTTTCCCCGCCTATCTGATGCTGACCTTGAATTTGACCTTGACCATGACATTTCAAGGTCAAAATATTTTGCGATCTTTTCATTTCCGGGATAAAAAATAGGGGGTCCCATTTAAATAAATCGACTTGACCTTCAAATGACCTTGAAGGTCATGGTCAAAGTCAAATTCAATGTCACCATCAGATAGGTGGGGAAAAATCCTAACAAACATGTATGTTAGTTTTTTCTACCATTATTAGTTCGGAAGTTATCGTGCCGTTCCGGAACTTTTCAGACACCCTATATATTTAAGGCAAGAAAAGTGTCTAATTAACATTATAGACAAAAAAATTTATGTCGATATTTAAATTTAATTTTTTTCCAGGTTTTAACTGAGTCCCGAGCTCTTCAAAAAATTGTATTAACCGAATAGCTGAGTCATTTCTTAATATATTATATTTTAAACTTAAGCTTCTCCAATTACTTTTTCCACAAATTCACTAACTATTCAAGGTTAAATATTAAAACGTTTATATATATCACATTGAAGTTAAAATAATTCTTTTATTGTTCCTTTTATTCTTATTTTTATATAATATGTTAAATTAAATTTGTTTTTATGTAAATATCAATACGTAAATACAATAAACAAAATAATTGTTTTAGGCAAATAGCGTGAATGCCTATTTACAAACACAGAATAAATTATTAGCATATAGGGATATCACTAGAACTTTTAAAATTTAGGAGATCGGTTTTATAATAATTCAAAAGTCTATAATTCAGATTCCTGAGGTAGCAAACACTTACATAAGGGCCTAAACTACTTATTTCATGGAGTAGAATATGCATATAAAGAATCCCTCTACCAACCTTACGGATTTTGGTTCCCGGCCAATTCTTCTAAAAAAATTACCATTTTGTACTATTTGATCTTTCAATGAAATATCCTAGGTCTGAAAATGAATAGTTTTCTCAGAAATCGAGTTCAAATGTATCGCATCACCTATTGTTTCATTGGCTGCTTACAAGCTAAGATACCGATGCTGGTAAATGTTTCTGCAGGATTGACATTTCGTTTGTGAGTGTGTGCGTATGTGTCTGCGAATCTGTATGTCTGTATGTCTGTGTACATGCGTGCGTATGTGTATAATCGTCAGTCCTGCAGAAACATTTACCGGCATCGGTAGCTTAGCTTGTAAGCAGCCAATGCAACAATGGGTGATGCGATACATTTGAACTCGATTTCTGAGAAAACTTCTTTTTCAGACCTATGTCCTATGAAGACATTTCATTGGAAGGTCCAATAGTACAAAATGGTGAATTATTTAGAAGAATTGGCCGGGAACCAAAACCTATAAGGTTAGTGGGGGGTCCTTTTTGTGTCGATCAGAAAGTAGGTATTCACGATATATAATTTCATACGTCGAAAATGATGCTTTTTTAATATTTTTCTACACGGGTTTCTTGGAATGTATAAAAAGTACCTTACTTTTGATCGTTTTGAAATTTTGAGAAGCAGAATTTATATGATAAACACAATAATTTAAGTTTAAGCCAATATATGTGTCACACTTTTTTAAGCAGTTTCATCGTTTTTTAGGTACGAGAGGATTTTACATAAAAATATTACGCATTTAAAAAACGATGAAACTGCTTAATAAAGTTAGGCAAATCTATCGGGTTCAACATTAAGTTATTTTTATCATATGAATAAAAAAAATCATAAAGTTGTAACCAGCAGGCTTCAAAATGAAGTAATTGTTCCTGTAAAAAAATTAAAAGAAAACAAAGTTGGCTCAACGACAATTAAATACTTAAATCAAGAACATACACTAAAAATACAAGAACAGCTGAAATATAAGATAAGATAAGTGTACAACATACACATGAAAGAGCTTACCCTACTGCGAAATCTCACGTGCGATCTCACGTCAAAAGCTCATCTAACCAATTTCGTAAAAAAGCTAAGTCCCATTATCATTAAAAATTTAAGTTCCAAGTCGAAAAAATAGGTTCAACGAAGTTTTTATTTTCATTTTTGAATATTCTAAATCGATTTAGTTTGACGATAAATGACATTTGATAGACTTCAATTTGTAACGTTTTGCAGCGAAAACTAAATCCGACTTTGCTGAAAATTTCAAAGTCCCGACCTGAATGGAATAATTTTTAGACTCATATTTTCTTTTATTTTTGACTACTCTAAATAATCGTAGATTGAGACTGGTGGATATTGAACAAGATATATCTATCGAAGAATTGAAAACTGACATAAATGAATGAAATTTTGGTGAAAGTGACTTTTTTTGTATAGTAGTGCTGTAACGGGGATAATGGCGGCCACTGCCTTGCGCGCTCGTGCGCGAGATTCCCTCGATGTGGCTGCTGTGGCCGGCGGACGTTAACCGCACGTGCTATGGCCACAGCGTGCAAAGCTGGTGGCTCCGTACACAACAGGTCGATGCGATCCACCTGGGAATCAAACCAAGGGTCTTTCCGACAAACTCAGTGTGTTTATCGAGGAGAGAGGCTGCTCGATACCCGCGGAGATGGCGGTAATCAGCAGCTTGGAATGTAAATTGAAAGAAGCCGGGTTACGGATTTGTCTCGTAAATAAAAAGACCAAAGTTATTTAACGAGACTAACATATATTTGAACTAAGAATATGAAAAGAAAATACTACAGGATAAACAAATAAAAAAGTTAAGCGCTGCGCGCCCGTAGTGTATGCTTATTATTCGCGCGCGAAGTCCAAATATTAATATGTGCAAGCCCAAATATTAATATGTGCGAGCCCAAATATCAAAATGTGCGAGCCCAAATATCAATCCTCGGCACACACGCGTGCCGAGGTGAGCTCTTTCTCTCTCTCGCTAGCATTAGCGCCGCGTACTCCCTCTCCCTCTCTCTCGTATATACGACGTGCCTCTACAGTTGTTGCTCAGCACAACAGCGGTCGCTCTCGCGTGGCCATGACGTCACGGCCCCTATTCGTGTGTACACTCACACGCCTTCCGTACCTCTCGCTAATATAGCGAGAGGGGATTTGAAGCCTCTACCTTAGAGTGGAGGACGCAGAGAATGCCGCGCTTGCAGCTGAACGTACGGCTACGAGCCCGTACTTATGTGCGTTCAGCTGCGGTCAAATTGATGCGTGCAGGCCTACGTGAGCTCGCTCAGCTATTATGGCGTCGCTCGCATGCAGCTGTCGCTGCTTCGCCTAGCGGAAGTTGTCCTCCTGAAAATATTGGGCCCCTGCACGCGATGAAGATATGGAGGGCCGCATCTAGGAAAACGCACGGGTAGAGTATCGACACGAAGCGGAGTAGTTTCATGGAGAAAAAGGAGGCGCGAGAAATTAGTGCGTGAAGCAAACACTCGTTGTTTGCGCCGGTCGACCGTAAACTAGCCTTATGGATCTCTCGCTAACGCCGAGAGGATCCGATATTAGCCGGAGACGCGCGAACTCTCGCGCTATCTCTCGCACCTTTGGCTTGTCGGCCAGCGTTTGTTCCCTCTCTCCTCACGCGCTCTTAGCTTGCGCGCGAGGATTCTCCGGCCGGTGCGGGATAGCGCGACTGGCGCTCTCTCTCTTTTGCACACGGCCCGAAGGTAGCGTGCTCTCGTTACCCCACCCACCCACTTCCAAAAACCATTACAAAAACCGATGTGGTTGCTCTACCCCTTGCTCTCAACCTTCAACGTGAGCTCGACTTTCTGGTAATCGTATGCAAGGGCTGGCTATTATTTTTGGGATGTGTAAAATATATATTTACTTGGTCTCTATTTCATCTAAATAGATTTATGGCTGTTTCTTATCATACGGCCATTTTTCTTTGGTTTGAGGCCGCACTTTCTGTAATTTGCCTCGGTGCCTACACCTATGACGCCTCCGATAGTTTCTTGCATCTATCAGAGGTTCGACCATTTGTCGATTTTCTTCACCTCTGGCTGCGTTGGTCAGAACATTTTGACGATACACTCGCCTTGCTTCTTGTGCTTTATTGAGCCCATGGTGGATCACTTGCGTCTCTACGACGGTAGATGGCTTATCGCATGCGTCTCCATCGCTACAATGTATTTCAGAAGACTTGCGGCGGTTTTCAGATGGTCGACTCTGTAATTTTCCCCGCAGTCGTCGAAAATGAATCGCACTTACGCCTGAGATCTTCGGGTCATCTACAATTTCACGCACGATTTTCCCGGGACGAACGCGATGACGTTTTCGTACGATGATCGAAGCTCGCAATCGAGCACGCGCTCGCTCGCTATCGGTCTCTGTGAGCCTCGAACGAGTCTGGACCGGCTCGCCAGTACAAAAGATAGTCTTGCTACTGTCCGATGGGTCGCTCATCGCCGAAGAGTCGCTTGCATCCCACGGCGGTTGTGGCTGGACATCACATCTTCTTCTGGGATCTTCTATTTCCAAGACTACCAATATTAGTGCCCCCAGTGATTCACTACTGGAGACTTCTATCGATATTGTCGTTCATGACGATATCTACTCGGATTATTCTTTTGATCCCTGCTACTTCAAACTCCAAGTCTGAGTAGTAGGAGGTTGGCAGCTCTGTGTCTCCGGGCACTGTTACGCTTCTATTGGAAGCTGGAATAATAGTTCCTTTACTAGCTTTTGCCAGTTTCATTCCACTTGGCCCCATGACCGTGCGTGAAGCTCCTGTGTCATATAAGGCTCTGATCTGGCGACTGTTTACATTTACGCGCAACCACCAACTTGTTTCCAGGTATTGTTCTGGTGATGGAAGCGTCTTTGCCTCGAGCATCTTTTTTACAGTGCTTGAGACGTCGTGCACCTCACTCATAATGGGTGACTTTAAGGGAATGGACTCTTGAGGAGTTGCGTTTTCTTTTTCCCTACACTTAAGACAACTCCATTGAATGTAGCCCAGTTTTCCGGAGATCTTGCATTTTAACGGACCGTTAAATTTTCTGTGCTGAGGATTATTCCTTTTCCTCTTGCCCTGCTTTTGACCTTTCGGTCGTGGGCTTTTTTTGCGCTGGACCGACGCAGAACTGTCTCCCTTTTCCAGTCTCGTATCCATTTGGTACAAGTCCTTCCCTTTCTTCGGGTATTTCTGGTCCGAAGGGTGCTCGAGAGCTTGCAACCTTTCGTCCATCATTTCAAGGAGATGGAATAGAGCGTGCATTGGACTCTCTGAATATGCTCAGATGCAGGAGGCGGGCGACAAAGACGCTTTGCCTAGAGGGATACTTCAACCGAGGTGGCCATGTCAAGCAGATTCGTTACCGACGTGCACTCGAACCTCCGGATAATTCTCTGGATGTCCGGATGTAGGTTTTTGTGGATGAGATACAATTGTCGTGATTCACTCGATGGTGGATCGAATTTTTCCACGATTATCTTTATGCCGGTGAAATAATTATTCACTGGCTCACTTAACCCCTGCGTTCTAGCTATTGCTTTTTGATAAAGGCGATCCTGGTGCTTTTGGTTCGCTCCGTACCAATCGCGAAGTATTTCACAAAATTCCGACCAGATTGACCATTTTCGCTCATTAGTTTGGTACCAAATAGCTGCCACTCCAGTGAACAGCTCTGCGAGTGAACCCATTACTTCGGCCTCTGACAATTTTGTTAGAGTCCTGCACTCGTCAGTCCTTTGCAAAAATGCATTGACGCTTTGACCTGTTTTGCCAGAAAACGTCACTCCCCACTTGCTAACTATTTGACTAACGTTTTTTATTGTGTTAGTTTCTTTTCTTAGTGGCGAGTGTGACGGTTGGGGTGGAGGCAATAAGTTTTTATTGCTCTGCTCTCCTTTTAAAGCATAAACCTCTTGCGTTAGATACGCAAGAGATTGTCTCATCTCTCGCATTATTTTAGCGAGTTCTCTAGAGAGACAAGTGCCTCCAGTCGACTGTAGCTCCATGTGTGATTTCAGTGCTGTATCTTCCGTTTTGCCGACTGAATATTCTTTTATGTGCGCCTTGACGTGTACTTTCGCCATTTTGCTAGCCAGAAAAAATTTTTGTACAATTATTTGGCGACTGTTTTCCTCGGTGTTCTAAGGTTAATAGAACCCCTGAGCTAAATTTTTGGGCTCGCTTACAATTTGTCTATGCCCTAAGCTATTACTTAGAACACCGAGGTTTTCTACTTACGAGCACGGAAGCTATTGCTTAAATCCAATGTAGTATAAGCAAATTTTTCTATTGAAAAATCATTTATTTTACTATTAATTTTAATATTTTTAATAATTACTGAAAATTAAAATTAAAAGTATGTACTACCAACTTCCGTGCTCGCTTACAGGAGGATAATTGTAACTTTATCGCGTGTTTGCCCGGCTGCTCCTCGTGGAGTTACGATTTTTTACCGTGATTTTTGACACTCCAGTAGTCATCTGCGACCTTGCCGAACTCTTCTACGGTCACCCTGCTCGCTTGCAGGCTGGCAAGTAGCCGTAGAGACTGCTTTGCGTTTTTGAGTAATTCTTATTCGAAACTACTCGGCTGCACGTGATCACTCACACACATTCATGCGCACTGCGCGGCTTCTTGTGTTTCTAAAATTTGTAACTGATGTGTTTGAGAGAGTATTTATTTGGCTTTCTAATGGCGTTTTTATTTTTTGTGAAAACACCTTTTTTCTAGGTGAAATCACGTGATTTCCAACTTTTTTCCTTTTATTGCTTAAATCTCGAGATTTTCCACTCAAATCTCGAGATTTCGTGTCAAACTCGACTCGCTGGGGTTTTCTAACTCGAAAAACGCAATAAAAAAGAATTTTCGACTGCTTTCGATTCCCGGCGATTCCGCGTTCGAATCCCGGATTCTTTGCTCTGGGATATGCTCGATATCGAGAATCGGCAATAAAAGAAATTCTCACGTTCGAGTCCGAACACTTTTTCGGACCCTGAGTTCAAGTCTCACGAATTTTTAATTTTATTTCGCGACTGATACTACAAAAAAAATTATGGATTGCGAAAATCCTGATTTCTCTTCGTATACGTCCATTTAAAGCTTTCCGATTATTTTTAATTCCGCCCAGCAACACCACGTTTAAGGGCGCCAGTTTTAATGGGGATAATTGCCACTGCCTCGCGCGCTCGTGCGCGAGACTCCCTCGATGTAGCTGCTGTGGCCGGCGGACGTTAGCAGCACGTGCTATGGCCACGGAGTTCAATGCCGGTGGCCCCGTATACAACAGGTGGATATGGTCAACTAGTTCAGTGTATGTATCGAACAGAGAGGCTGCTCGATACCCGCGGAAGCGACGGTAATCGGCGACTTGGGACGGCATCGTAAGGAATTGGATCCAAAGGTCTTCCCGTAAATAAACACAACATATTTATTTACGAAGACGAAACATTTATTGGAAAAATGAACAAAAAGAAAAGAATGAAAATTGAATTAATAGTGGAATTTACACGCGAAAATTACGGTTGCGTGCCCTCGCAATAATCAACTATGCGCACTGAAAATTATCAGTCCTTGGCATTTTCATGCGCCGAGGCGAGCTCGTATTCTCTCTCTCTCTATTCCGCGCCGCGCGCGCTAACTCTCTCTCTCTCTCTCTCTCACTCACTCTCACTTTCTCTCACTCTCGGCTATGGCGCGTACCTACGGCTGTGAAGGCACGGCTCCTAGCACGAGCGCGCGCACACACACACATACACTATAGCGCGCGCCTCTCGCTAACGTAGCGAGAGGGAAATTTTAGTCTTTACTTGCGAGTGGAGGACGCGACGAACGCTGCACTCGCGTGCTCACGTGCGCTCAGCTGATATCACTTATGTAGCTAGCCTGCAGGCCTACCTTTCGCACTCAAAATGGCATCGCTCGTACGCCGTTGCCACCATTGTCTCACGCTGCTGACTGCTGCTACGAAACGATATCTGAGCGCTCTGGAGCTTGTGAGTCTCCTGGTTTGCAACTGTGGTCGTGGCGGTGAAGTGCAGCTGCAGAAAGGTCTCGCGGTTACGTTGCCGAAAAGAAAGAGTTTTCGCAATTTGTGGAGGAAACACGGGTTGCGCTGGGCAGGCAGATCAGAACTGCTGGGCCGGCGTGTCGCGAGGGAGAGCTACTTCCCCCCTTCCCCCTGCGTGCCTCGTGCTCTTGAGTGCGCGAGGCTGACTTGTGCTTGCTCACCTCTGCTGTCTGTGTGTTTCACGAGGCTACAGACAGCAGAGTTTAGCCTTTTATTTTCAAGGCTACATCCTTGTTACAGTGTATATCTACAAAAAATTTAAGAAAAACATAATGTCAAGAAAGACGCAATCATATGGCAACAGATACTTCAAAATCCAAAAACTTAAAATTCTCAATCAAGAAGAAAAGAAATAACACGGATTACGCAATGCAACCTGTTATATAAAAACATTTCGGATACAACGACTCTACTTTACCAGCAGCCTAAATAATAGTTACCTATTAATAATTATTATTATTATTAATAATGTAAGCAAAAGAATTTTATAATAATCCAATTAACTTTAATGAAACAGAATTTCAAGATCTACAAGAACTGAATAATTACATGGCAAGATTGAGTAGGAATTTAATAATAATGCATGTAAATATAAGAGGTATGCAAACCAATTTCAAACATTTAGAAATATACATTGGTACATTCATTATTATCTGAAATCTGGAATTTACCTTATTTTGAATACTTTAAATTACAAAACTATAAAATATTTTATGCCATTCTAACCTCAAAATCTTAATTTTAAGATGATTTTTCGGCTCTTGTGGCATAAAATACGATTCGATACTGGTGCGTAAGTTGATTTTTGCCTCGTGTGACTTTTTACCTTCGCTTCGCTTGGACGAAAAACGTCTCACTAGGCCAATAACCATTTTCCACTCCCGTATCGAAATGTACTATTTCATCATGCATGTTTGTAATATGTCTCATTACGCTTTTGTTATGCGTGCGCAAAACGGTCGATTTTGCATGGCGTGCGTTATTTCCATAGCTCATGTCCGAGTATGTTACGTTTTTCCTATTGCACGTTGCCGCATTATCCCACGCTGGCGAAATCCACCATTTTTCGTACACACAATAAAATCGTAATCAGACATAATACAAATACGTGTAATGAAAAATTCTATGTTCAACTCGTTCGGTATAGTTGCTAATAACACACTTGGGCACATGTCAACTCGTTAAACAATGTATTATTACAATTACAGTAATATTAATAAGGCTGATGGTGCAGTGATTTACCTAAATAACTGTCTTAGAGAATTAACTTTAATAGATCAAATAAATATTACAAAATTTATAAATTCAATTATTACACTAAGTAACGGTAAAAACTTCAAAATGACAGCCACTTATAGATCTTATAATCTTTTAAAGAATAATTTTGTAGAAGCTCTAAAAGAATTAATGCACAAGAATAAATATATTAAAAGTCACTACATCATGAATGACTTTAATATGGATATATTAGACCTAACGTCATCAATTGTAATTAATTATATTGATAACTATCTGGAACACGGATTCATACCCTCATTTAACTCAATCGTAGACCAAGTATTAATACTACTGATCGAGGATCTTGTATTGACAACATTTTTGTTAAAGCAAATGAACTCAATTACGTTGCAATTAAAATCGCAAATAGTTTCACAGATCATTATCCACTCTTCCTCATAATAAAAACTGATATTGTACTAGTAAAAATCGTTAAATATAGTTCTTTTAGAAATTATAAAAAAACTCAAATTTGAATATTCAAGAGTCGATTGGGATTCTCTATTTAATATACAGCATTCAAGTACTGCAATTGATAAATAAATTTTTAAGTTGAATAAACTACTCAACATCTAAAGTGAAATATGAAAATAAAATTGTGCCAAGAAAGAAATGGATAACTACAGGAATTTACAATCATGTAGAACTAAAGAAAAATTATATCACAAATTGAAAAAAAGATCCTTATAATATTTCTCTCCAAAATGACTATAAATAATATGTAAAGTATTTAAATAAAGTCATTTCAAAAGCGAAAAATATTTATGAAACGAAAGAAGTAGAAAAAATCAGCAGCACTGATAATAAGAAATTATGGCAATATATAAAAAATAAAATTAATAAAAAAAACAGTAATAACCTTAATAAATTAAATTTTCTGATATATAATCATAATAAAATACAAAATGCTGAAGGTATTGCAAATACTTTCAATGAGTTTTTCAGTAGCATTGGTCTTGACAACATTATTAGTATCAATCAATTGGTATTGGCAAAATTAATGCAAACATTTTGAAAACTGTTATTGAGTATATTGCAGGGCCGTTAGCGGGAGTTTTATCGCATGTATTGGTAAAGTTATCTGGCCTTGAACACTGAAAATTGCTCAAGTCATACCAATTTACAAATCAGGAAATAAAAATCTACCTACAAATTACCGACTGATATCTTTAATATGGGGCATTTCGGGTCAATTCTCCCAGTGCAGCGAGTGAGCGCGAAAATATACAACTTTAAACTCGCGCTGGAGGTACAACAATGTACGTAGAAAAAAATCAATTTTGGTGTAATTTTTTCTCAGTATTCTAATGGTGTGGTCAAATATTCCAAAAATTTTCCACTTTCATAATAACATAATACAAAATGTGCTATATCTCGAAAAGTGTATTTTTAATCTTTTTTTGATAGTCTAAATTAAAAGATCAGGTTTTTTTACGTCGAAATCCGTGTTTTTCAAAATAGACTTTTTTTATTTTTGAACTGCAAAGCCTAGAACAGGGTTGCAAATAATTAATTAAAATACTCAATTAATTACATTTAATTGAGAATTAAAATTAATTCTCAATTGTACAGACATTCGATTGAGAATTAATTTTAATTCTTTAATTATTAATTCCCCATATAGCTTATGGGAATTTGTGCAAATTATATTTTAGGTCTGGGAGGCTTATGGGATTTG